>APFE031452673.1:0-11472 GCA_000404065.3 Pinus taeda
TTCCGATGGCTTTCCTTTGGCTCCCAATGAATTTCAATGGCTTTTTGATGGATTTCCGATGGCTCCGATGGATTTCCCCCTCTTGATCCTTGGGATTGCTCCTTGGGTTCGATGCTTCTATTCTGTTTGTATATATATTCAATGCTTATGCTATATTCAATCCATATGGTCCTCCATCTCATCATATGATCTCCAACCATGTCATCATATGTCATCAAGTCCTTCGTCAAGGATATCATAATATACACGAGTTTATGGCATCTTCATAAGAACTTTAATCATTTTGATTAATGGGCAACATCACGGATCACAAGAATTTTCCATCACAAAAAATTCCATATTGACATCAATGGAAACCTTGACTAACAATCTCCCCCTTGATCATTGATGGAAATATTCTTTCCCTTACAACATTCTCTCCCCCTTTGAAATCAATGGAAATGAGGTTCCCAAGTACTCCCCATACCAAGATGTTTCTTGTCATGCTTCCCCCCCTGTCATGCTACTCTTTCACTCTTCCTTATCATGTTTCTTCTTCCGCTGTTACTCAGATATTATCTTGTAAAACTCCCCCTTAACCTATGCTCCATTTTCTGTCACCATCATACTGTTCAGTCACCTCTGTCATTCTATTCTATAGTTCTCCAATGGTTCTATACTAATTTGGGTCTGTTTTACTCCATCCGTCAAGTATTATAATATTATTTTTGTATATTCTTCTTTGATTCAACTATTGTCTGCTTCCACAAATGTTAGTGATTGTCTACAATTCAATTGTAGATGATCAATCGAATCCATCTTCCTGCATAAAATCCTCTAGCTTTTTGTTTGTTTCAGACATGATAAATTGTTGTAAGTGGCAGGTATCTTCAATCAATGAATGATTTGGTTCAATGGGGTTACTTCTAGGAGATGATTTATCGGGAGATATGCCTAATAGTATAATTTTCCATATGTGACTCATAGGGCTCTTCACAGATAGATTTTGCAAGAATCACAAGCTCCCCCTAGCTGTATGTGTTAGTAAATTATATATTACAAAGAAATGGAACACATAAAATATTGTAGAAATATAAACACATAAAACACATAAAACACATAAAACACATAAAACAAGAGAGACACAGATATATGTGGTTCACCCAATTTGGGCTATGTCCACGAAGAAACAACCAGTCCATCCTTTTATATTATCCAACAAAATAAATAGATACAACCTACAACAGATCTGCTGTAATTCCCTCTTCTCTCTCACACAATCTCCTCTCTCTTTCTCACTCAGAATACAAACCTACATAGATGCAATAAAATTCCCTCATATATAGCGAGGGGTTGCCTTCTAGGGAAAAAAAAACCCTAAATTAAACATAACTTCTGCCATCAGATCTCCACCTCATGAATGACCTAGATTGACTATGAAATTAAAACATTTTACAAGGCAATTTTACATCTATTTTTAGCTTTGGGGGCACTACCCTTGATCCCCCGCCGAGGGACAGCTCCAAATAATTGTTGTCACCCCCCATGGACCCCCTTGGCGACGTACATTTTACGAGCGGTGTTGCTGCCACATTACAATATGGGCTCCAATTCGGCGATACCTATGAATAAATAAGATAATCAGGTCCACACCCAATAATCTCCCACTTGGAGACTGATTATATCAATTCCACTGCTGCTTCATTTGCTGGACAATGACTCCACTTTGGACTTGGCTGTTTCTCATCTTCTTCATCATACTTGAAGGCCAATTGAAACTGAGTAGAATCTCAGTTTCTCCCTAGTTACAACTTTTGTTAACATATCTGCAGGATTCTGGCTAGTGTGTATCTTTTCCAACTTCAACTATCCATCTTCCAACACTGACCATATGAAATGGTACTTGAGATGTATATTTTTAGTCTTGGAATGTAATGCAGATTTATTTGCAAGATGTAAGGCACTCTAGCTATCACTGTATAACCTTCCCAATTCTTTCTTCTTACCCAATTCATCCATAAACCTTTGTAACCAAATCATTTCTTTACTAGACTCTGTAGCAACAACATACTCTACTTTCGTTGTTGAGAGTGCAACAACACTTTTCAGTTTTGAAACCCAACTGACAGCTGCTCCACCTATAATAAACACATACCCTATTGTGCTCCTCTTGTTACCTCTATCACCCACCATATCTGTATCAACATATCCCTGTAGAGAAATGTTAGAACCACAAAAGCATAATGCTTGATTTTTGGTACCTCTCAAATACCCAAGAATCCACTTCATTGCCATCTAGTGTTATTTTCCTAGATTGTTCATGTACCTACTTACAACTCCCACTGCACGTGCAATATCAGGCCTTGTGTAGGCCATTGGATACATTAAGCTTCCAATTGCTGATGCATATGGAAATTTAGACATATAAGCCATTTTTTTCCCGAGTCTTGGGAAAAACTTCCTTAGTTTGAAATGGCTAGCCAAAGGTATACTAACTAGTTTTGCATTTGCATATTAAATATTTTCAACACCTTTTCTATGTACTCAGTCTGAGACAATGTTAATTTTTGATTCTTCCTATCTCTGGTTATTCTCATACCAAGGATTTGTTTTGCAACACCAAAATCCTTCATTGCAAATGAGTTCGCCAATTTTCATTTAAGCACATTTATTTCCCGCATGTTAGAACCTGCAACAAGCATGTCATCTACATACAATAACAATATAATATAGCTACCATCATTTTGCCTTTTGAGATAAACACAATGATCAGAGTGAAATCTAGTATAACCTTGTTCAGACATAAACCTGTCAAATTTTAGATACCACTTCCTTGGAGCCTGTTTTAAGCCATACAAGCTCTTCTTCAACCCGCACACTAGTTTCTCCTTTCCTTTTACCTGATATCCTTGTGGCTATTGCATATATATCTCTTCCTCCAAATCCCCATGGAGAAAGTTTATCTTTACATCTAACTGCTTAAGATGAAAATCTTCAGCTACTACTAGACTTAAAATATTTCTTATTGAAGTCATTTTAACAACAAAAGAAAATATCTCATCAAAGTATATACCCTTTTTATGTGCAAACCCCTTCACCACAAGTCTAGCTTTATACCTTTTTGTACTTCCATCTTCTTCCTTCAACTTGTAAACCCATTTATTTTTCAATGTTGTTTTACTTGCAGGAAACCTAACTAAGTCCCAAGTCTGGTTATGTGCTAAGGAGTTCATCTCTTCTTTCATGGCTTGCTCCCACTTCTTCCTGGTTTCTACCTGTACTGCTTCTTCATAACATTCTGGTTCACTAGAATCAGTCAACAATACATAATATAATGAAGAAGAGTATTGTTCAGGGGGTCTACTTATCTTGGTAGATCTTTTAACACCACTTTCAGGCATTTGAGATGATTGATGTTGTTGTGGTTGTTGTTGTTGTTATGGCTGTTGATCATTATGATTTTCAGGCACCTTCATTTTTTCTGTGATCTCATCAAGCACTGTGTATTCTTTGTTTTCTTTTTTCTGTTTCTTTTCGTGCATCTAACACTTATACAAAACATTTTCATTGAATATGACATCTTTGCTTCAAATTATTTTGTGTTTTTCATAATCATAAAAGCAATGACCAAAATCATTAACACTATATCCAATAAAGTTACATTTCTTTGATTTTGCCTCAATATTTGTTCTATTTTCTTTATTAATGTGGACAAAGGCTTCACAACCAAAAGTCTTTAAAAATGAGTAGTTTACCTTTTTACTTGTCCATGTCTCCTCTGGGATACTACCATCCAAGGAACTTGAAGGCCCTCTGTTTATTAGATAAGCAACAGTATCTATAGCATCTGCTCAAAATTGTAAAGACAATCCTGCATGCAATCTCATTCGCCTTGCACGCTCCATGATTGTCCTGTTCATCTTTTCTGACACACCATTTTCTTGTGGTGTTCCTGGAACTATCTTTTCTTTGTGAATTTCATTCTCTGAAAAATACCTATCAAACTATTTGCTGCAATATTCACCTCCATTGTCTAATCTGAGACACTTCAACCTTTTTCCTATCTTATTCTCAACCAAAGTTTTCCATTTCTTGAAAGTATCAAATAAATCATATTTATTTCAAATACAATAAATCTAGGTTTTTCTAGTTGCATCATCAATAAAGGTAACATAATAATGAGAGCCACTGAGAGATGATACTTGGGTAGGTCCCCATACATCTGTATGCACAAGCTCTAATTTTTCTCTCTTCTTTTCTTTCCCAACTCTGAGGAATCTGACTCGCTTCTATTTTCCATAAACACAATTCTCACAGAATTTTAAATCAACATGCTTCAAACCTAGCAACAAATTTCTTGAGTGAAGAATCTGCATCCCCTTCTCACTCATGCGCCCAAGCCTATGATGAAACGAGCAAGTGTCGTATCTTCTCCTGTAAGAAGGTTAAAAAGCTTAACATAGATTAGAGAATACCATTGCATAATCAATGTAAAAGCGCAAGCCTGTTTTCCTGTTTTCCTATTGCGAGGGCCTCCTTTTGTGACCTTCAGGTTTTATTCTATAAAAGTTTAGTTACACAACCTTCACCTCCCAAAACCGGCTGGTTGAAAATAGGATTTTTCCTTTCGGATGGCTGGAATGATGTGGCCTTTAGCCGCCATATTGATTCCCATGTTCTGGGCTGTGTTAAAGAAATTGTACCCATTCTAATGATTTTACAGGGTTTATCATCACCCAATCGAACTTGTCCAAAATCTCCTTGAACATAATCATGAAAATGTTTCCTATCAGGTGTGGCATGGAATGAGGCCCCTAAATCTACCACCTACATCAATAATATTTTCTAATGAAAGAATCAAAGCATCTTGCAACACATTACTTGCCACATTCGCTTCATGATTTTTTTCTTACTGTGCCTATCCTTCTTTTCCCTTCCGAGACTTGCAGTCTTTCTTCATGCGTCCTTTCTTCATGCATTTCTAACACAGTATCCCTAATCTGGACTTGGATCTATCTTTCCTTGACTTACTGCGATATTCTGAGCTCTTTCCTCTTTCCATTTTTCTTCCCCTAGTCTCTACAGTCAAAGCATTACCTGATGTCTCACCGAAGCTTTTCTGTTGCATTTCCTCGCCAAGGATTACACAGACAACATCATCAAACTTTAAAGTACTACATCTAGAGACAGAGTTACTAATGGCCATAACTAAACCATTCCAACTTTTTTGCAATGAGCACAGAAATAATAGAGCCCTAACTTCATCATCAAAAGTTACCCCTACAGAACTTAACTGACTACTAACTGTATTAAATTCATTTAAATGATCAACAATAGATCCACCTTCTGACATCTTCATATTAAATAAATGATTCATAATAAATACCTTATTTGAGGCTGAAGGTTTTTCATATAATTTGGCCAATGCCGACATTAAATCCTTTGTTTTCGTTTCCTTTGAAATAATAAAGGCTAATGATGCCGCTAGGCATAACCGTATTGTTCCAAGTGCCTTTTTGTCAAGAATATCCCATTCTATTTTTGTCATACTTGTCAGATTCTTTGTCTTTCCGCTCAATGGTAGGTACAAATATTTCTGATACAGATAATCTTCCATCTGCATCTTCCATCGTTGGTAGTTTTGGTCGTTAAATTTTTTGACCCTAAACCTACCATCTTTCGTTGCTCCCACTCGAACCAGGAACCCTTCTCTCCTACACGTTTATCAGAGAAATAGACCTTTCACTTTGATACCAGTTGTTAGTAAATTATATATTACAGAGAAATGGAACACATAGAATATTGCAGAAATATAAACACAGAAAACACATAAAACAAGAGAGACAAAGATATACGTGGTTCACCCAATTTGGGCTACGTCCATGGAGAAACATCCAAGCCTTCCTTTTATATTATCTAGCAAACTAAAGAGATACAACCTACAACAGATCCGATTTAATTCCCTCTTCACTCTTACACAATCTCCTCTCTCTTTCTCACTCAGAATACAGATCTATATAGACGCAATACAATTCCCTCATACATAGCGAGGGGTTGCCTTCTAGGGTAAGAAACCCTAAATTAAACATAACTTTTAACATCAGATCGCTGCCTCATGAATGACCCAGATTGACTACTAAATTACAACATTTTACAAGGAAAATTTACCTCTATTTTTAGCTTCGGGGGCGCTGTCCTCGATGCCCCAACAAGGGGGGCTCCAAATAATCACCGTTGCCCCCCCTTGTACCACCGTGGTGACGTACATTTTACGGGCGACATTGCCACCACACTACGAAATAGTGTCCAATTCAGTGATACCTCTGAATAAAGAAGATAATCAGGCTCCACACCCAATAGTATGCATGGTCTCCTTTTTTTTTGGCAGAGTCTTATCATCAAATACTTGGAATATCACATCTTCCATGGATGTCTTCATTAAATCAACATGTGTTGTTGCCTGGAGTGTTCAAGAGACTTTCGAATCCAATTTTCTTCCTTCTCCATACTTGTGTAACTTTCTTTTATGGATTGATAGTCATGCTTTGAGCTTGTTTAGGAATCCTAGATAAGTTACAATCACGAGGCACATGTCCAATGTTATGACATTTGAAGTGCTAAGTCTTAAACTTGAAAGAGAGAGTATAGTTTCTTTTTGTAAATCTTGTTCTGGAGAACTGATAGGGATCTTCATATGCTTTGCAGTGCTTAGCCATGTGTCCAAAATTTGAGCAGGAATAACAATACCATGAATAAATTTTGGTATCTTGGAAATGATGATTACCTTGATGCAATTTTGAAAGTATTCTGCCTCAGAATTCTTTGATGATACCCATTTCTTCTTGTATACTTGACACTTTCTGCATAGCTTTGTCTCGATGTACTTCTAAAGTTATTCTGTCTTGGAAGCCTTTAATTAGATTTATTACCTCTTGCAATCTTGACACCATCTTCACATCTTCTTGGAGTAGGGTTTCTTCAAATATCATGTTGACTCTTCTCTTTTCCTTTGCTGGAACCAAGGACATCAATGTTCCTTCCAGGTTTCTCTACATCTCTGCCGTTTGAGGATTCACTTGTATAACCGAGACCTGTTTTATCAAATGGATATCTCTGATGGATGAGAAAGTCATCCAAAGCTTGAGAACTTTTTAATATTTTGTTCATCAATTCAATTTCTTTTCGTAGTGAAACAATCTCTTCTTCCAATTTTCAACAATCATCATTTTTCTTAGCTTGTTGTTTCTAAATTTCTTCCTTGACTCATGTTGCTTCATTATCTTCTACGTTAAGGGAGATGATATATAAACTTGAATATTTCTTCATTCTCCTTTGCTAGACTGATCTCCATTTATTCATTCATCCTTGCCACTTCACATATTTCAGCCTTGAGAAAGCTGATATCTGATTTTAGTTTGAAGATCTCTTCATCCTTTTCTTCTAGCTGGCATATCATGGTGTTTCTTTCCTTTTTTGCATCATCAACTTGTCCTTCTATGAGTGCCAAAACTTCCATCACCTTCTCACCTCCTTTTTCTTGTTTTTTGGTTTCTTCTAGTTGATATCTAAGGGAGGAGACCTCTTCCTTGTATTGACCAATTTCTGCTTCAATTTTATCCAAGATCTTGTGTATTTGTTCAAGATGTCTTGACAAAGTTTCTTCCCTTTTCTTTCCCTTATCCAATTTATTTGTCATGGATATGACTTCTTCATGATGCTTTCAATTTTTTTGATTAAATTCCTCCTTGAGCTTGGTGATATGCTTATCTCTTTCTTGAACTTGAAGCTTGAATAGGTTAACTTCCTTCCTTATCTTGTTAAGGTCACTGTCACCATCTTGTGATTGCTTCTTGAGCTCCTCATTCTCCTTTTTCAAATCTCTTGTCTCTTCTAAGGCAACTACAAGCTTCGCCATGAGATCTTCTTCAAAGAAATCTTTATTTCCTTCATCTTCTAGGTCTTCCTTGACCTTGATGTATTTAATATTGTTTTCAACTTCCTTATTGGGTTACGGATTTTATTCTTGATTTCCATCATCTTATTGACTAGAATTCATGGTTAGTGCTTCTTTTGAGTGAAGATCTTGAAGTTTGTTCTAGGTACCTTTTTTCGATGAACATTTCTCCACTTTGGTTTTTATAATGTCTGGTAGCCCATTCAATATTACCTTCATTTCTTTTGTATTATATTCCTTGGATTCTCCTTCCACAACAATGAAAGTAATTATTGATTCCCATACTTCAACGCCTTGAGCCATTAAGAAAATTCTCATTCTTAACTTCCATACATCAAAGTTTCCATTGAACAATGGAACTTTCCCAATATGATTGTCTTCAATTTTAATAATTGAGGAAGAGACATCTTTAGAAGGGTTGAAGGCTTTAATCATTGGATTTTTCATTTGTGTTATAAGGATCAACATTCAAGTTGTTAGGGTTTGAGAGAAGGTATTGGATCTGATTCCAAGTTTTGGAAATACTAAGAGGGGTGTGAATCAATATTTCTTTTCAATCATTATTTTTACTAGTAAAGATAATTTATAATTAGAACACAAAATGAACAATGATAGAATAATAATTTTATTAATCAATGAAAAGGACTCCAATCCTCTTTACAATAAATCCAATACAATAATGTGTAGGGCTCCAACCCTAGATGAAGACACCAATCTTTAATCTCCCAGGCTCCAACCTGTATTTTTTCCATGCACCAACTTGTACTTTCCAAGGCTCCAACCTTGTCAAATTTGAGGCACCAACCTCTTGGGCTCCAACCCTATCTCTGGTAGAATCTCCAACCTAGCCTTTTGAGGAATCATATCCTCTAGGGATCCAACCCTCTCTTCGGTACATGCTCCAACCTAGTCTTTTGAGGACTCATATCCTATAGGGCTTCAACCCTCTCTTTGGTATAGGCTCCGACCTAGCCTTTTGAGGACTCATATTATCTATCTTCCAAGGCACAAACCTTGTCTCTATGAGGCTCCGACCTCTTGATTCAATTTCGTTAAGATAAGTCTAGTAATTGTTCACAACTCCCAATGTATTCTTCAACGAGCCCTGTTTATCTTGAACAATACCTCCACTTAGTCCCCACGCCACTTCATCAATGACAACCTTGCTTTATCATGAATTTGTTTCCGCAACTCTTCATGGTACCTAAACAAAATATCGAAGGTTACTTCATGAGGACTTCAACAAAGAATGATGTCTCCAAGTCTTATGTTCTTCAAGTATTTCCTGCGATTTCAAACACAAATCCAAACTTGTTGTTCTTCAAATATGAGGTTCTAATGATAGAATAATGTCCTATGTTCCAGAGTGTAATACCAATGGTTTGCGATTATTTATTATAGGTCCAAGGTAGTGATTGTACCTATCACATGAGATAATCTTAGTTTCTCCACATGTTTCTTATCCTATTCTCCAAACCGAGCTTCAGTAGCCTTCACACAGGTAAAGAATTTTGCAACCGAGTTTAGGTAGACTATCCACTATTTCCAAAAAAAATCTGAACTCAGGTTCCCTTCCATAGGTATTCGAATTGAGGCTTGACTCCACTGGTTTGAGGTTATCAAAATCTAATATTTTCAAAAATTTGAAACAAAGATATAGAAATGATCTGAGCTACTAAACGAACCTCCATAGGACTGTCCTTTAGGTCGAGGTCTGCACTTTTGCCAAGCTACAAAGTATATGGGTCTTCACAAATACTTTGTAGCTCTGGGACTCTCACAGATGTTTGTTACACTTAATCTGACCCTTCCAAGTGTGGTTTTCCATAGAAATGGGCTTCATCGAAATTGAAATGTCCCACAGGTTTGATCTCTTATAGCCTTATCTACTTCAAATATCTAGTGATCCTTCTCAGCCTCTAAGTCTCCTTTCCCTTACTCTTTTAAGTTCATGAGTTGTGAACTGTATCTTCCTCTATGCGATGGATAATGGAGATCGATACTTGAAGTGAAGTATTTGACTTGTACTTATATGAGTTTTTCCAATAACGAAAAGACATTTTCATTAGAGGAGAGGTCGACTTGTGCATGGGGTGGCACATTTAAAATATATTAAATAGATGTCAGAGGGGTCTTTTTTAAAATTCAACCAAATATAACAAAGTCTTGTTTCCATATAGAAACATAGGAGGGGCTATAGCTATAGTACAATGGATTTCTAGAGGTCCCACATGCCACATCATCACTTTACACCTACATATCGCAACTACATACATCGAAGATTTTTTAAGTTGTGCACATGCCAAAGTTCTGATGTTAACAATGCCGATATTCCTATAACACATATCACCGCTACTTGCTCTGACATCTGATGAAATGGATGCAATATTACATTAAACGTGTTACGATAGTGAAATTGGGTCCGCAACCGTATCATATTCGAAAGTTTTAACATGAAACGGCCTGCAAAATTGTGATAGGAAAGTTCCAATGCACGGACATGATATTACATTTTAAAAATTTATAATAAGGCCAGTCGGGTCTACAAAGCATATCACAATTGGAGATTAAGACTCATGGGAGGATCTTATCGGAGGTCCCATTCCAAAATCTCTAATAAAGGGTGGATGTGATTTAGTAATTAAATTGTTATTAAAACAAGTTGGGTCCACATATCGAAGATTAGAGATTATGCCTTGTCAGAGGATCTTATCAGAGGTCCCATTCCAAAAGCTTTGATAAAGGGTAGATGCGATTGAACAATTAAATTATTTATTAGATCACATCAGGTCTGTATATTAGAAATTGGAGTAAATCACATATCAGAGATCAAAATGTTTTAGGTGGATACACATAAAAGAACACCGATATGATTTCTCTAATTTGATTCTAAGTATTTTACCAATATCGTTTCTCTTTGCTCCTTTGATATCACAGATTCTACCCTTTGGTTGTGTTAGGCCAGGAGTAAATCCAGTTTGGCAGAAAACGGATTCATGAATTATTCCATAGGTAACCCATTATTATATACAATAGGGAGTGATTGTTCAGTTCATCTCTCGATGACTGTTCACCTTCCCAATTTATTTACATAAAATTCCCCCAATCATGAAGATTAAGTGTCAACATTCCCCCCCTTAATCTGAAGGGATGTTGGTGAGTCCAAGCATCATTCTGAATCGTTTCAAGCTTTTCCTTTCCAAGTGCTTTGGTGAAGATGTCTGCAATTTGCTCATTTGTGGAACAATGACGGAGATGGATTGTTTTGGCTTCAACATGATGTCGAATCAGATGATATTTTGTATTGATATGCTTTGTTCTATCATGGAATTTTGGGTTCTTGGCCAACTTTATTGCAGAGGTGTTGTCAATCATGAGTGGAGTTGATTGTACTTGTTTTACCTGCAAATCTTCAAGAATTTTCCTGAGCCACACAATTTCTTTCGTTGCTTCAGCTGCTGCAACGTATTCTGCTTCTGTTGTGGAATCTGCTGGAACTGATTGTTTGTGTGATCTCCAGGAGACAGCTCCTGATCCAA
>APFE031452680.1:0-98510 GCA_000404065.3 Pinus taeda
CATTCATGAGAGAAGCTTATGTAAAATTTCATTCTTTTATTAATAAATTGCTTGAAGTGGCCGCATTGGCTCAGGCCGTGGACTGTTTCCCTCTTTGAGGGTTTTAACCACGTCAAAAATACTGGTGTATTGATCTGTTATCTATTTGTGAGCGATGTCCTTTGGTGTTCTGTCTAAGGAACTTACCATGTAAATTCCTACAAGAACCCAAGCAACAAAGATGCAAGAAGAAAAAGAAAGGGAAGAAGAAGAACCAAGAGGAGTTGTCTCTTGAAAAATCTTCTGCAAACCCTTCTGGGGATAAGAAACCAAGAAGTCCATGCCTAATATGTGATGAGGATCATTGGACTAGAGAGTGTCCATATAAAGTTGAAATTAGAAAATTCTTTAAGAGTTCAAAAACCTCGGCTGTATTGACTGATCCGTTTCCAAACCCAGGAACAAATCTGGTTGCTAGCGAAAATGCTTCCCCATCCCAAGTGCTAATGTTGTCGATTTCAAAGCAAGTGAATGATGCTCTCATATCGATAAGGAATAAAGATTATGGGAATCCACAGATGTCGAACAATAAGGATAATGGTCAACCTAGTAGTTCGACAACAACTTCGACCGAAGTTGTGCCAACCATCATTCCTGAATTAACAATAAAACCGCCAAAGGGAGTAGTAGAAAAATCGACATTTAATCGTCGTTCCAGAATTGCACAACACTATAATATAGTGGAGGATTTAGCTCAATCACCCTCCATGATGTCGACACTTGAGGTACTACAAAATTGCCCATCCCAAAAGCAGGCTTTATTATCAGCAGTAGGTGGGATTGACAAAACGGATTCCAATCTTGTGTCCTTTAATCACAAAGGATATGACCCTCAGCTACCAGCTTAACTAGCTTTCCTCATTCAAGTGAAATCCCTCAACAAAACTGTTCATAGAACAATTATTGATGAGGGGGCATCCACATGTATTATGTCGATGAGTTTCGAGAAAACTTTAGGGTCTCCAACCTTGTCGTGATCATCAACGACATTAAAAGCATTTGATGGATGAACATACACCCCATATGGGATATTAAGTAACTTACAAGTTGAACTAGGGGGGAAAAACAATAGAAATTGATGTTGAAGTTATCGATGGAAACCTTGTTTACAATATCCTACTGGGAAGGCCCTAGATATATGCCATGGCTGCCATTGTGTCAACCTACTTTAGGAAGATTGCATTTCCTCTCCAAGGAGGAATTACAATAATCGACCAACAAAATTTTCTCCCCAACAGTTCAAAAGTTACGGGAAGCATTCCGATGATCCATGGAAGCCCTAATTCCCTTCAAAATATTGGAGTAGGCCTACTAAAAGACCCCACATTAATGGGAACTTTTACCCTATTGCCTCCAACCAATTTGGTGGAAGTGGCTAAAGTGGGAACCTGCAATATGATATCTTCAATTCAAAAGATGTCGGAAAATGATATTAATATGGATCATCTGCAGGTATTACCTCTAAGCCCGCTAGAAATATTATAGCAATCAATGTTTTCGGTATGGGAGGCAAACCCGAATCAGCGCTCATCAAGCGTTTGGATAGATAGGTCTAAGGAATATGGCACCCCTTCAGATCCTTGGTCACAAGTACATTCTACAGATGAAGGAATCTTTCAATCAATGATGATTGACAAGGCACCATGGGAAGATTACCACCATCGTTCCCATCTTCTGAATTGGAAAAAACATAATTCCAGTGACCTAGACTATCCCTTAGTTTTTGACTTTCTGTCAAATACTGTAAATAAGATGGATTCCGAGCGAAACCTATCCAATATTGAAGAGACTATCGCGATAAATATCTCGACCAAAATAGATGTTGTAGAGAATATTCATGTCAGCAAACCTTGTTCTTCTTTAAAACTGGAAGTATATAGCGCTCTCTTTCACGAATTTAGAGATGTCTTTGCTTGGTCGTATGATGAAATGTCAGGCATTGACTCAAGCATAGTTGAACATGAAATTAAGATGTATCGAGATATCAAACCGGTACAACAACAACTATGGCACGTGCACCCCAAGAAAGCCGTTGCCATCAAGGCGGAAGTTGAAAAACTCCTCCATGTTGGTTTTATTTACCCGGTTCCTCTAACCGATTGGGTATCGAATATTGTTCCTGTGATGAAGAAAGAAGGAACGATTAGAGTGTGCGTCGATTATACGGATGTAAATCAAGCTTGTCCGAAAGACAACTACCCTACGCCATTTATTGACCAGATAATTGATGAATGCGCTAGATGTGAAATCTTTTAATTTATGGATGGATTTTCCGAGTATAATCAAATAAATATCCGCCCGCAGGACCAGTCAAAGACTGCATTTATTTGTTCGTGGGGCACATTCGCATATCGCAAGCTACCCTTTTGTTTAAAGAATGCAAGGGTAATTTTTCAAAGAGCAATGAACTATGCTTTCCATGACATCATAAACATCGTTCTACCATATCTTGATGATCTTTTGGCTCATTCGCGAAAGCGGACAGATCATCCGCAGCATTTGAGGGCGATTTTTCTACGATGCCAACAATACAAGATACGACTCAACCCACACAAGTGTGTGTTTTGTGTCAGTTCTGATCATTTACTTGGCTTTTTGGTCTCAAAGGACAGGATTCATTTCGACCCATGTAAGGTTCAGGAAATCATTGATTTGCCTCCACCTTCAAATTTGCTTCAGATTCAGAAACTCCAAGGGAAAGCGAACTTTCTTAGGAGATTCATTCAAAATTATGCCAAACTTGCTAAAGGTTATAGTCATCTATTGAAAAAAGAAGTACCCTTCATTTGGGATCAGGTCACACAAGCTTCCTTCGATGCTTTAAAGAAATCTCTAATAAAATCGTCATTAATGTATGCTCCTGATTATCAAAAAGACTTTAGCCTGTATCTGGCTGCAGCGGAGACAACCATAGGAATGGTTTTAGTTCAAGAGGATAATGGAATTGAACATCCTATATATTATTTAAGCCGAAACTTAAATGATACGGAAATAAAATACTCCTACATTGAAAAGCTAGCCCTAGCAACTGTTCAAGCGATACAGAGATTTCGACACTACTTCCTCTTTGGAAAAACTACCATTTTATAAGATTGCAACCCCATGACCTATATGTTGTCACGACAATTGCTGGGGGGAAAATATTCAAAATGGATAGCAATTTTACAAGAGTTTGATCTCGAATTCAAAAAATCCAAATCAAGGAAAGCCCTGGTCTTCGCGGAGTTACTATGCAATTTGCCATCGTCCTCAAACGATGCAACATCTGAAGAAGCAATCGTGGATGAAAATTTGTTTCTGATATATTCAAGCAATCCGTCGTACAGAGATATATTCATCTATCTCCAAACCCAAACATATAGGTCTAATACCTCACGCTCTGAACAACGATGCATTCGATACCAATCGAAAAACTACGTGATCATCGGTGATACCCCTTACCGTCATGGTATCGATACAGTTCTGCGGAGGTGCCTCATGCATGAGGAGGCCGAAAAAGTCATGAATGATTGTCATTCAAGCGCGTGTGAGGGGCGTCAATCTGGTTATGCTACGGCGCAAAATATTTTGCCAGCAGGATGCTTCTGGCCAACAATGATCAAAGATTGCATAACCGCAGTAAGAAGTTGCCACGCTTGCCAAATCTTCGATAGCAAAACTAGAATACCACCCACACCGCTACAACCAGTAGTTGTTTTTGGGCCATTCGTCAAATGGGGCATAGATTTCATGACATGTAACCCCACCTCGACTGGGGGGCATGAGTATATCATAGTCGCAGCAGGCTATTTTATCAAATGGGTCGAGGCGATGACTACATTAAACAAGAACAACGAAATCGTTGCCCCCTTTCTTTAATCACGTAGTCTCCAGATTCGGCGTTACACAGGCCATAGTCACAAATCATTGGAGTCCATAAACAGAGTTGGCACCTGATCCTGTACTCAGCCTTGTGGGCATACCAGACATCGGTGAGAAAGGCAACCGGGTTTACACCTTTTCAACTAGTGTACGGTCTGGAAGCAATCTTACCAGTTCAGTGTGAAATCTCGTCCCTCAAACTCGCAGTCGACCTCCTCCCCGGAACTTCAGAAGAAGAGGCTCATTTCTTGGAAATAATCCATTTGGATGAAACCCGTCATGATGCAGCTTCGACTAACGAAGCCCATAAGAAACGAGTCAAAACACAGTTCGAAAAAAATGTCAAACCTCATGCCTTCTCAGAAGGTGACCTGGTCTTACTTTACGACGAGGAGTCCAATAAGTTGGGAGCAGGGAAGTTCAAATCTTTATGGATGGGTCCCTATATTGTTAAATGTGTATTAGCAAAAGGAGCCTACGAGTTGATGGACTATGATGGGATTCCACTGGCACAACCCGGCAATAGGTTGTACCTCAAGCGTTACTATGCTTAACTCCTCATAGTAATCCCTATGCTTTTGTTAAATTTATGTTTTCGTTAAGGGTAATTGTTTTGGTTCAGTAATCCACTTTTTGCATTTGTTCCAGATGTCAAACTTACTGGAATCATTCGTTGGATATGCCGACGGAGCGAGTCATAGTACATGGAACCTATCTTCTGCGGCTTGGGCAATCTTTGATCCTAGCGGTGAGTTAGGGAGTTTTAGAGGGGTATGTATTGGTCGGTCGACGAACAATATCGTTGAATACAACGCGTTGATAGAAATCCTCTCTGATGCCATCGCACATGGCATATTCCGACTTGTTGTCAGGCTAGACTCACAACTCGTCATTCTACAGCTCACTGGTATTTATTCCGTACAAAATCCAGCCATCTATCACATGTTCTTAAGGGTCAGAATTTTTGAAATACGGTTTGATTTCATTCAATATCAGCATATTTACAGAAAGTTAAATACATTGACAGACTCATTGGCAAATTATATATTAGATAGACATTTGCAACATTTATAAAAAGAAGCATTTCATCAATATTTGCAACAGCATCACGTAGCTCAACCGAAATAAAACTCCGAAAATCAAAAATATATATATGATGACTGTTTATGGTTTACATATAATTTTCCGTAATCAAGAAAAAATTGGTCAAATGACCCAAAACTCAAAATGTAAGGGGGCACCCTAGTCTAATGATGTTGGTGATAGCAAGTCACCACCTGTGCGATCATGCGTAAAAGCCTAGTCCAACGACTCAGCACACCAGTAGTATGTAGCTCCAACTGCAAAGGCAGATCATCGATCCTCACATCCGGAATACCAAGGGTGAGACCCTCGACCTGATCCTATAATGCTGAAAGAGTCTCGACCACATCGAGATCGCGGAGGATAGCCCTCCCCATAACCTCTCCTACTGGAGCGACAGCTGGTCCTCTCTGACTGCTGGTCGAACTGGTCCGATATCTGCATAAACACGTGAGTTTTGATTAGTCTTGACCAAAGAAAACATAAGAACATTATAAAAACAATAAACAAGGATATGGTCAAAGAATTTACCCATAGTGCCCCACTGCTCACCAACTGGCAGAACCAAATCTGGGTCACCTTGGAAGTCCATGCCAGCATATGGACACTTGGCGTACACCATCTACGGACAACCTCTTTTGCTCTCAATAAGTCAGGATCCCTCTTCCACCTCCAAAATAAATAAGTGCCTATGCACAGTTCTTTGAAAACAAAAGAATGTGAGAATGAAAAAATAAACAAGGCAAAAGAGGAGAAAAGCTTCTTACATAGAGAGGTGATGCAAGTAACGCCATCGAGGTACTCAGCTGGCTCACTGGTAACAGAGTGATGCTTGTGTTCCTGCATGACTTTGTTGGGGTACTATTTAGGCTTGCTAGTGGCAGAGCAACACCAGAGATGAAACTAAGACTTTGAAATTTATATTACTTGTGCATCTGCGTACACCTCATCTCAATCAAAACAAATTAGTTAACTTGGTTTGGAATGTGTGCTAAATGATCAAGAGAATAGTAGGGAGTATATGTTTCACCCAAGCAAGTTCTTAAGCCATGATGATCAAAGAATCGAACAATACTTCTAGAAGGGTTAGACTCGATTTTCACGAAACAAGGTCCATAGAAAGAGCTGGAGCTCTACCAGTGTGTCACCAATGTTGTAGCAACTACAACCACCCTCCAAACTTTTGGCTCGTATGAAAATTTTGGAGCCTGCCTTGGATCATGTGATTGATCGTTCCTTAGTCATTGGTTGGTAAGATAAAGATCTCAAGCTCCCCTCCTTGATCTAAATATTTTTTTGTTCTCATCTTTATGCAGTATTTGTCATCTTCACGGATTGGGATCATTATTTGTCAAGCAAAGGGAAACTTTTTCTGCTTCAAGGGGAAATATTGTGCATATGGGTTGTTCTCATTACGTAGACATTTTTCACACCCACTTCACACACTCTTGTCACAAATGTTTTTGCATCAAGAAAAGTATGTCTTTTATGCTTTGGATGGTATATGTTATATTTCTAAGTGTTTATGTGTGATCATAGTCAAGATTTTATGACTATTTGCATCAATATCATTGATCTCCCACTTAGCCTTGTTTCCCAAGCAACCTAGCCTCATCCATCTTTTCATAATTGTACACTTTTCTTCTGCAACACACAAAATTTTTCCCTTGCCTATTGGAACAGTGCAATGTGTAGAGACCCTAGCATCCCTTGGCATCTACAACTACACAGTGGTTTCCTCCAATGTCCTTCCCGAGCCAGAACCCACTATCTTTAGAAACTATGTAGTGTTGTCCCTCAGTTTCCCAACCATCACTGCTCTCCATAAATGCACAGAGTAGTCAGGCAACCAACATTTCTCTCCAAAAATGCATAGAGCAGTCAAGCATCCAAAACTGCTCTTCAGAAATGCGCAGAGTAGTCTGGTTGTCCTGCATTCAAAAACTATGGATAGGATTCCTCCCATAACCCATCTTGTAGCAGTGTCTTGCATCAAAAAACTATGTAGTGTTGTCCTGGCTATACAATCTGCCTTACACTCAAAATTGCGCAGAGAAGGAAGTCAACCTTGCTCTCGAAAATTGCTTAGATCATCTCAGTAGCAGTCACTCTCCACTGGAACTGCACAGATTTATCTCTCAGTGATTACAGGAAAAGATGACATACTAGATCACTCTCAAGTATTTGAGGGGAAGGAACAAGAAACCAAGTTATGACAAAATATCAAGACCTCATGAAAACTTCATAAGATGCATGGTCATCTTGAGGGTAAGGTAAGTAAAGAATATCTTTTGAAGTACATCTCTTAGTGTAGCTTGAAGGACTGCTTGTCATGTCATATCATTCTATCTTCAAGAACAATCATATTTGCAAGCACCAAGTCATTTCATGTGTTTCCTTAATGTCTCTTGCTTCCTTTTCACTTGTTTGACTAACCATCATCTTTGGGCATGTTGATTGCTATGTCATTCTTGTGATTTTGTTTTGGAAATTTTTGAGGTTTATCTTAGTGTGCATGACTTGTTTTCACTGTGTTGACATCAGTCACACTCACACACAAAGATGTAAATATTGTCATGCAAGTGTCATCAATGTCATTCGAAGACATATCTCAAGTGTCACACTTGTCCCTCTTAACTCGTGAGTTAGTCTCACTTAGCATATGTTTGTCTTGTTATTTTGAGGTGTCTTGTCATCAAGTCGTGCTAAATGTGTTATCACATCATCATGTATGCACAAATTCACTTGCTTTTAGACTTAGGCATTTCTCCTTAAAAGTTGTCAACTTGGCAACCCTCCTTCAATTGTACCCCAGTCTGAGTGACCTTGCATTATTTCCCAAACCTATGCAAAGATTGAGGTTGTCCATCGGGGAGACTGCATTGCATAATTCTATAAATGAGATAGCTAACTGACTCCGAGAACTATGCATAAGTTGCACTAGAACCTGATCTAGTCTGTGCATCTCACAAGATCTCCCATCAAGCCTTTCATTAGTCAACCAAAGAAATGAGTTGAGTTGTGACTCAGGGTTGTACTGATCTCCAAAATTGAGCAAAACTTGTCGAGCCTAACTGCCTTGCACTACCTGCAGAAACTGTGCAAACATGTGGGGCCAAAATCTACTCCTTATCACTGCACTGTGCCGAGAAATTATGTAGATTTACTAGGCAGGCTTCCTTGCTAGCCTTCTCTGCAATCAACCTAGAAATTGCGCAGATTTGTGTGTCACATACCCTTCTTCCCTGGTTTGTAATCAACCTAGAAGCTACATAAATCTGACGAGAAGGCTTCCCTACTGGCCTTCTTTTCTCTCACTCAAAAAATTACATATATCTTTCTGTCACCTGCCCTTTTGTCCTGCTCTACAAGCAACCTAAAAATTTCGCAGTAGAAGCAAAGTATCATGGTGTCATAGAAGCAAAGTATCGTGGTGCCGTAGAAGCTGGTAAGGAAGACTTGTGGCTTCGTAAGATCCTATCAAATTTTGGCTTTCAGCAGCAGCATCCGACTACATGTTGGTGTGATAATCAAATTGCCATTCAACTATGCAAAGATCCAGTCCAACATCAGCGTCGCAAACACATTGAACTGCACATGCACTTCATTAGAAAGCTCATTCATGACCATGTTCTTGAAGTGCAATATTTTTAAACAGATGATCAAGTTGCAGACATCTTTACAAAGGCTCTCACAGAGGCGAGGTTTACTAAACTTCGATTTATGGTTGGATTTCAAGAAGTTGTCACTAAGGGGGGATAGGCTCTAGTGCCTCCTTCCTTCTCCTATTGTGTCATATTTGTAAATCCTTCAATCCTATCCCAAGTTGTTCTTAAGGGGGGATGTTAGGATATTCCGACACATAGGAATAGTTAAGTTCAACTTGGTCTAGTATAGAGTTAGGTATAGAGTTAGGTAAAGTGTGTTTCTTTACCGTTGTACATTTTGTAACTTACAATCCGACGGTCACGATATGTAGTGATCCGACGGTTCATTCTCTCCTCGGTATTACCGACACTTGATCCGTGGCTTGACACCCGATTGGTCCATGAATTCTATTTAAAGCGCATGGAGGGTCATTTGTAGGTTAACCGTGCATGAGAGAAGCTTATGTAAATTTTCATTCTTATTAATAAATTGCCTGTAGTAGCCACGTTGGCGCAGGCCGTGGACTGTTTCCCTCTCTGAGGGTTTTAACCACGTCAAAATACTGGTGTATTGATCTGTGATCTGTTTGTGAGCGGTGTCCTTTTGGTGTTCTGTTTGAGGAAATTACCCTGTAAATTCCTACAGACTCTACCCCTCCCTTCTATCTATCTCTAAATACTGATGAAAAGACCCTGCATAATTGTCTTATGGACTCTGGAGCTTCACATAATTTAATTCCCAAGGTAGTTATGAATGAACTATGTCTTGAGATAACTAGAGAGTACCAAGACCTCTATTCTTTTGATTCCCAGAAATTCCAATGCCTTGGTGTCATCAAAGACCTTGCAGTGAGTCTTTTTCAGTTACCTATGAGAGGGATGGTAATGGATATTGTTGTAGTTGATATCCCTCCAAGATTTGGTATGTTACTTTCTTGGTCATGGATTAAAAGGTTGGGAGGAACCTTGCAAATGGATTTAGCTTATGTTATTGTTCATGTTTTTGGAGGAGAACAAAGAAGGCTTTATAGAGAAGCTCAGCTGGCATATATCATTAGTGACAGCAAAGACCCTACTAATCATTTGATATATGCTAGAACAACTGGAGTAGGTTCAAGCATTCTACATATGGATGACTCTGCCTTGCCTAAATAAAATTTTCAGATTTTAAAGCCTGCTGAAAATCAAATCAGTTATGAAGGACCGAAGGTATGGCAAATGTTTTTTGATGGCTCATGTTTCGAAGAAGGCGTTGGTGCAAGGATTGTTCTTATTTCTCCTTTGAAGGAAAGTTTCACTTTTTCTTTCAAACTTGAATTTGAGACAACTAATAACGTGGCTAAATATGAAGCTCTATTAATTGGTTTTAAAATGGCAAAAGATATGAATATATCAAAAAAATTTGTTTTTGGAGATGCTGAACTTATTATTTAGCAAATCAGAATTTTTTATCAAACTAAGCATCCTAGACTCATAGATTACCAGAATGCAGTATGGGACATTGTAGAAGACTCCTTCCTGGCCTTTAACATTTCTTTTGTTCTAAGAGAAAGTAATATTCTAGTCGTTTCACTCTCTATTTCAGCCAGCTCATTCAAAATTCCAATGCCTATAAAGTTGAAATATGAAGTGGAAGTTATGTTTAGGCCTAGCATTCCTGATAATGTTAAGCATTGGAAAGTTTTTGAAGATGACTAGGAGATCATAAATTTCATTGAAGTTGTTGAAGAGTTTGCTATTCTAAATATTGATAAAGAAGAAGACCTAACACAATTTGCTGTTGATCATCAGGATTCTAGAAATCTAAAAACATAAATTGTTGATCAGCCTAGTCTACCAATCATATTCCCAAGGGGTTAATTCCACTTGGGAAACTTTTTGATCAGAATGATGTTGCAGTCAAGCCATAGTTAGTTGTAGCAGATGTCGAATTAGAAGATTACAACTTGGGTACAACACAAGAACCAAGGTATGTTAAGTTTTCAAAAGCTTTACTAGATGAAAGAAAGATGGAATATCACAAGTTGTTTTGTGAATTTTTTGATGTTTTTGCCTGGAAATATGAAGATCTTAAGACATATGATACATCTATCATTGAGGGTAGAATACCATTGAAAGATGGTACTAAATATTTCCGGCAGAAGTTAAGGCAAATCAATCCACTATTGCTACCAGTGATGGAAAAGGAAGTGAAGAAACTGTTGGATGCTAAAATCATTATTCCATTGAGATACTTAGATTGGGTTGCCAGTCTAGTGCCAGTAAGAAATAAAAGTGGTGAAATCAAATTGTGTGTGGATTTCAAAAATCTTAACAAAAGCTCCAAGAAAGATAACTATCCATTACCAAAGATGGAGCATATTCTTCAAAAGGTGACTGGGTCAGACAAAATTTCCATGTTAGATGGTTTTTCTAGGTATAATCAAATATTTGTTTGGCCAGAAGATCGAGAGAAGACAACATTCACTACTCCTTGGGGTACTTTTATGTATGAAAATATGCAATTTGGGCACATGAATGCTGGAGCTACTTTCCAACGTGCTATGGAATTTTCATTCATTGGAGAAAAGAACAAGTTCTTGGTCATCTATTTGGATGACATTACTATTTTTTCAGCTTCATATCAAGAGCAGCTTCAGAAGTTGAGACAAGTATTTGTTAAATGCAGAAAATATGGTATATCCTTGAATCCAAAGAAATCTCATTTTTCTCTTAAAGAAGGTAAGATGATGGGTCACATAGTTTCTAGAAATTGAGTGAGGATTGATCCAAAAAGAGTGATAGCAATTCAAGATTTAACACTTCCAAGATCCAAGAAAGAGGTTCAATATTTCCTTGGTAAGATCAATTTTCTTTGAAGATTCATCCCAAATTTCCCTGAAGTGGTGAAACATATTACATTTATGCTAAGGACGGACAAAGAAGTCAAGTGGACAGTTGAATCTAGAAATTCATTTGAGCTGATCAAAAGGGCTATCATTGAAGCACCTCAATTGGTAAGTTCTGAATATTCAAAACCTTTCTTAATATTCTCATTTGCTTCTCAAGACACCATTGTTGTTGTTTTGTTACAAAAAGACTCAAAAAATAAAGAAGCGCCCATAGCATTTTTCAGCAGAACTCTTATAGATGGAGAATTAAAGTATGAAATGTTGGAAAAGCATGCTTATGCATTAGTTAAAGCTTTGAAATCTTTTAGAGTTTATATTTTTCATGCTCAAGTGATAGCCTATGTCCCTTCATCTTTCGTTAGAAAGATACTGGTTCAGCCTGATATTGATGGAAAGATAAGTAAATGGGTGACTAGAGTTCTTGAATTTGATTTAGAGATAAATCCTACTAAACTAATCAAAGGTCAAGGATTAGCTAAACTACTTGCTAAAGAAAATCATAAAGTGTTGGGTTTGAATTTCATGGATGATAATCTAGAAGGGAAAATTTCAAAACCTGTTGAAAATATGATGGTAGATTCAAAGCTTGTTGAGTGTAGTTGGTACAAAGATGTTATTTATTTTATGAAATATTTTAAACCTCCTCTAGATTATGATAAAAGCATAATGAGATCTTTGAAGTTGAAAACCATTAAATATTGCATCAAGGATAATTGTTTGTATTGGAAAGATACTACAAGGTTTTTGTTGAGATGCATTGGTCCAGAGGAATCTAAAAGGGTCATATTTGAAATGCATAGTAGTGTTTGTGGAGGTCATCATTATTGGAGAACTACTGCATAAAAAATATTGAAAGTTGGTTATTTTTGGCCTAGCTTATTTTCTGATGTATGTGCTGAGGTGAGAGCATGTGAAAAATGTCAAAGGTTCACTGGTAAAAAGCATCTGAAGTCTTTACCTCTCAAGCCCATAATTGTTTCTGCACCTTTCTAGTAGTGGGGATTAGATTTCATTGGTGAAATTCATCCACCTTCAAATGGGTAGCATCGTTGGATTCTGGTTGCTACTGATTACTTCACCAAATGGATCGAAGAAATACCTACAAGCAATGCCACTCATAAAGTTATAATTAACTTTTTGGAAGGAATCATAACCAGATTTAGATGTCCATCAAGACTAGTAGTAGATAATGCAGCTGCTTTTAAAGCCACCCCATTGGTAAATTTATGTGAAGATTATGGTATTCGGCTTACTCATTCTACAACTTACTATCCACAAGGGAATAGTTTAGCTGAATCATCTAATAAAAGTTTGGTAAGAATTATCACCAAGTTGCTGGAGCAAAATAAGAAAGCTTGGGACTCAAAACTCAAATTTGCTTTATGGGCTGATAGGGTGACAACCAAAAAGTCTATTAATACATCACCTTTTCAAATGGTTTATGGGATTGATGTTGTTTTTCCAGTCCAATTAGTTGTTCCCTGTAGCCAAACTACTGCAAGATCATGAAGCTAAACCAAATGACATAACTAGAACAATTTATCAGATCATAGAAGTGCAGCAAAAGAGAGAACAACAATATGATTTGGTAAGAAAGTATCAGCAAGTTGTAAAGGAAGTCTTTGATAAAGCGACTAAAAAGGAAGATTTTCAGATTGGAGATTTGGTGTTGAAGTGGGATACATAGTGCCAAGGTACAGGTAAGCATTCAAAATTTGATGCTTTATGACTTGGTCCTTTCAAAATCTCAAATGTCTTGTAGAACAATACTTTTGAGTTGCAGCATCTTGATGGGACAGAACTATATGGAGGCCCATTTGATGGGCATTTTCTCAAAAAGTTATTTTACTAAGGTTGTTGGTAGCTTGAGATCACTGTAAATACCGACGTGATTTCATAATAAGACTCCATAGTCCAATGGCAAGGCACTGAAACTGCAAAAAAAAAATCTTAGAGCCTCGCAGGGAGAGCTCTATCCCCTGCACAGCCAATGTTAGCACAATTCTAGGCCAAGTCATGAGTAGGTTTTAAAATTTTTATTTTTTAGGATTAATTTTGTAAATTAAAAAAAAATAAAATGCTACTGGAATTTCCAATAGCGTCTGATTTTCTTGTTCAGACAATCTCCCCTGTTTTTCGGACAGTCTATTTATTTTATATTTTTATTTATTTACTTTTTTTTTGTATTTTTGTTTTGTATTTTTGTTTTTTTTTTTCAATGCTACCAGAATTTCTAGTAGCGTCTCCCATTTTAAAAAAACAAAGCCGAAAACGAAACCATTTTCAATTGTCCACGTGTCATAATGGCGAAATGATTAATCCAAATCATGAGATTTCGTGATTGGATAGGTCACAAACTTCAAGTCAAGTCAAGTGGTAGTGGTTAATCGATTTGGTTGATCGTATTATCTAGGTTTTAGTCACAGCCATGGCCAGTCGTTGCTTACCCCACTGATCTTAAATAAACCTATGTTTCCAAAGTTAAGACGTGTCTGCAACGTCAATCTTGGCCATAGGTTTAAATTCCGACAACTGTTCTTTCTGTTCCGCATAATACGCTACCGGAATTTCTAGCCAGTCTGAATTAAAGCAGGAAAATTGCCAGATTTGAAACAAATCTCGTACAACCACCTATAGCAGATTAGCTCGACTCTCCAAAGAAACTCGACTTCATCATTACTATTACGTTCTATCTTTTATGACATGAAATCTCATGTAATCATGAAGGATTATATGCATAGGAGATTGAACCAAAAATTCATCTCAAATATTCAAAAATGGAGGAAATTTCACCATTTCGAATTTCTGAAGTTCAGCAAAGGAGACAGTGATTGAGGAGGTTAAGAACACATCCCAAATTTTCAGGCAGCCTAATTCAAGCTAATTGCAACATTTGTTGGGTAAGCTTCCATACGTTGACATCTATTCTTCATAACAAGCAAATAGATATCTATGGCACCAAAGTCTAGGAAAGGTGGAAAGCTTAAGAGAATCGAACCTCAAGGAGTTGAGCTAGTTGATGCTAATCCAACTGTTAGAAGATTGTTTATTCAGGCAAGCTGGTATCCACTTTGCACCAAGTTAGGAGGCTCACATCAAGGTGTAGCTCAAGAGTTTTCTCAAACTTTCAATGGACAAGAAGCTACCAGCTTTGGTTTCAAATTGCAAGTTTCAGAACAGTCAATTGCAGAAGCTTTTAACCTTCCCGAGGAAGGAGAAAAGTGGTTTAAGGGACAACTCATTACAAGAGGAGATCTCAATACTTTTATTAGAGATGAATACAAAGATCCTAACTGGGCCAAAGGAATTCCCAGCAATTATCTTAAGAAGGAATGGGAAGAAACAATCAAACTGGTTAAGGTTTTTCTCACTTGTGAGAGAAGGTAAAGAGTAGTATTTCTTTACCATATGAGGTTTCTTTTCCATTTTGCAGTTATGAGGACTCTTAATCTGCCTTATTTCATATTGAAGAGCCTGACCAAAATGGTAGCCAGAATTCAAACACACCATGAAGTATCAGAATACAGCCTATATCATCAAACAATTATCAAGGTTCTAGTTGAAGAAGACTTGAAAAAGAGAAACCAAACTTGGGAACATTTATTGTTTTACAGCGTAGGCCAACCTGCACCAAAAACCAAAGAAACTGTTAAATCTTCTTCAACACAAGTTTAGAGAGAAAGGAAATCAACTACATCAGCTGAAGGAAGTTCCAAAAGAAAGGCAAAGAAGGAAAGTGTAAGCAGAGGTACCAAAAGCAGCAAAGAGAAGCCTTTAGCTGTTGAATCTGAAAAGAAAAAGGAGAGAGGTGAAAGCTCTTTTACCCAGAAAACAAAAAACATGAGAATGGTTCCTCCCATTGGACCTTTTCCTAAGGTTTACACAAGAACTCAGAGAGGAATACTTGCAGCTAAAGAGAAATCTAAAGTGCAGGTGCTTCTTGAAAATCTGGAAGCACATAAACAACAATAAGAAAACTAGCCAATTGATTCTGATGAGGAATTGCCGAGAGAAGCAGGGTATAAAAGGACTAGTAAAAACAAGAAAAAAGAAATAAAACCAGTTATTGGAGCTAGGAAGAGACATATTAGGGAAAGAAACGAATATAGACTAAAATCAAAAGCCCTAAATAATCCTAGTTTATTGACTGAAGTAATATTCATAGATGAACAACATACAGAGTTGCAGACTTAAGATCCTTCAATTGTATAAATTAGAAGATCTTTGAAGAAGCAAAGAGGTAAAGCTCCCATGGACTAGCCATCAGAGCCTTGCAAAAGAAGAAATGTCTAGAAAGAAGTAGAAAAGAAAGAGACCATCATCAAAGAAGACACAGCCAAAATCACAAGGTCAAAATCTGCTTCCATAAATAAAACAAACTTGGATAAGCTTGCAAAGGTTGCAACTCACATGGAATGAAAGGGTAATTTTCCTTAAAGAATACCTTTTTATAGATTGAGTCAAAATTTTGAGTATGAAGATTAAAGCTCAGAATATCCAAGCATATACAGGTGTTTCAAAGTATTTTCTTGAAGTGAAAATGTTATCCTACCAGAAATCATGGAAGTGTTTCCAATTTTTTTTGCTATTACAAGTATTACCGGAATTTCATGTAGCCCCTATTTCAACAGAAATATACAGCTGTCAGCAGAAAACCTCTGGGCCAGTTTTGGAAAGACAACAACCCATAACAATATGGATAAGGAAGATGATGGATATAAGATAGTTATGAGGTTGTTTAAGGTTGTATTTAATGAAACCATATGATCATTTAATAGTTAAGACCATAAAGAGAAAAATTAGCAGCAAAAGGGGTAGCCAGTCAGGTTTTCCAGTAGCCAAGTGTCATTTTTCCTCTTCTTCTCATCTACACCTGTACTTTATGTTGCAATTCTATGGGAGATGATCTTAATATCTAAAAAAACACTTATGTAACAAGGAAATAGTGGAACCACGCATTTAGGAGAGTTGGAGTTGGTGTCTCTCTCTCTATATATCTTTTGTAAATATCATTTCAAGGTTTGATTTTGGTTCACATGAAGACTTAGCTTAATAAAATAGTTTTTTTCTACACTTCATTCTGGAGGATTTTGTGATTCAAGTTATATCTAATCTGTGGTTTGTCTATTTCCTTGTTTCAATTTTCTAAATTATAAATTTGCAGTAGCCAAGTATAGTATGAGTAAGAATCGTTAAGAGGATCTGATGATGACTTACCTACTATCCATTTTTCTATAAATTATAATATATGTTTCAAGTAGAACTTGTTAGTGAAGGTTTCACAAAGGATTTGTGGGATACTTTATACATGTTCTTACTTTCTTCTTGTTGTTTTCCTTGTCAAGCCTGTTTTAATCTTTTAAATGATAAAATACAACAACTAGTATAGTATGAGTGAGAAACCATTAAGAGGATCTAATGATGACTTATCTACTATCCAGTTTTCTGTAAATCATAATATCAGTTCAAGTAGAAATTGTTAGTGAATGTTTCACAAAGGATTTGGGAAATACTTTATACATTTTCTTACTTTCTAATTGTTATTTTCCTTACCAAGAAACAGAGTTTGTCACAAGGTTGTTTATGTAGTTGAAGTGACTGTCTTAAGATACTTAGTTTTCTTAATATATTTATCAACTACATGTTCTCTTTCCTCTGCTCCCTTATATTACTCACTTAACCACACAATTTATGCTTGCCACAGCTTGCCAAATGCATTAAAGTTAAAGAGGAACACAATCATTTCAAAACTCCTTCAAAAGCCATCCCACCACTCAAAAAACCCTTTTAAATTTTGAAATGAAATCATGATGTGTAAGGCTTACTCCTTTTGCAGTCTAGGGGTAACTCCTTGCGCTAACAACTTAAAGAGTATTGAGTTTAGAAGCTTGCTTATTGTATTATTGTTAGCTCCCTTGGTTGCTTAGAAATCCTTGAAGACATATTTATAAGTTCAAGGTTGTTATTTATTTTTTCATTCTCAACCATTTTCGTGGTTGTTATGGTATTGTAATTCTATTTGCATTTAAAAGACAAGTCACTATTGTAATGAATGTCACAAGAATTGAAGACATATTGATAAGTTTAGGGTTGTTATTTCTTTTTTCTTTCCCAACAAATTTCATGGTTGTTACAGTTTTTGTAGAGAAACAAGGTTTTTCTACAAAAACTATGAAGATGAACATTGTAAAGATATCAACAATGAATTCATGCAGCCTTGCTTCACACAAAAGGAAAAATATGAAGGCATATGTTCTAAAAATAAAATCAAACTCCTTAAAGTGATGACAATTGAGAAAAAACAAGGTTGGTTTCAACTTCAAGTTATGTTATATCCATACATTCTTATAATATATATAGATATTTTTTTAACAAAGTCGGTTGCTATATTAGTGGCTGAAAAAAAGAAAGGGAGTCCAGGCTCCTGAGGTACAATAGTTGCCGGTGACAGCTTGGATCAAGAGATTTACAAAAAGGGGATATCTCCTTGATCCTTTTTCTACTGATTTTGCATCTATCAGTGACTAGGCTCCTATAGATTCTTACATATTGGGACATCCAAAATTGACACTTACAAAACATATTAATCTATGACTATGTGACTGATTTGCCTTGCAGTGGATTCCTCTGGCTGTTGATCCACTCCCTCTTGTTTGGCACTTGAGGAGCTGGTGGCTACAATATTTTTCTTTTCCATCATATATTGCAGGATGAAGGTCGATTCTTCAGCATGGCTACATCGATTTGAGAGCTGGCGAAACTGTTCTTGCAGAGAGGCAGCTCTGTGCAAAAAGAGATCTATTTCAGCCCTGTATTTCTCATTCATAATACGATTCTGATCTTCAATCCTACGATTCTGATCTTCAAGCCTATGATTCTATTCTTCAAGTCTGGTTTCCAGGATCCTCTGCTGATCCTCCAGGATGCTCTGCTAAGTTCTGACTTCTTCAAGCTCGGCTTGCAAGTCTGCACAGTGTAGACAATCCTCACTGCAGGCCATAATAGAAACTGAGAGATGAAGGAGAGCTGAGCAGGAAGTTTCAAGAGCAAGGGAGAGGCGCGTTGAGGTGTTAGGATCAAACAAGAGAACCGAGAGAGGGACACTAAGGTTATTGAGAGGCGTAGCAGAGAATCTAAGGGCCAAGAGGTTACAGAGGATGCAGAGAAAGGAACGATTTGCGCAGCGAATAACCCAGAAGGCGGAGCGAATCAAGGAAACCTGGGAGAGTTTATGACAGATATCGCAGCGGGTTAAGCGTTGCTGAGATAGCTTCTCAGGCGAACAATGAAGAAAGACTTAGAGCACTAACCATCTATAAAATAAAGAGCTTGCAGGGGAGATATAAGGGGCGTAATGAGGGGCGCAGAGAGGGCAGGAGGAGCTCCTGAATCGGAAGACGCGGCAGCTCAAAAGGAGGGCAAGAGAAATAACAAACGACTGTGCGCGAAAGAGATGGAAGGGAGGGGTTAAAATAGCAAAACACAGGGAGAGTGACCAAAGGAGGAGCAGGCAGGTCACGAGATTCAAGCTGGTCTGTGAAAAATCCTGAGGCAGCCTGAAGCCAGATCTTACAGTGGATCCGCCGGCGTTTTCCATTTGACTGTCGTTGCTGCAAGGTATGGAAATGATTGCCTGATGTTGTGCTACGATGGTGCAGAGGGTCGTCCTCTTGACGGTCCGAAGATTACATTTCTCACACGCATTTTCAGTGGTGCTGGATTGGACGCTGATGTTTTTATTAACATTCATGGAATAGGTTGATCTGCATCTGAAGAATTACATCTGAGGGTGCCAGCTGGCCTCCCACACGCTTTATTGGCCCTTTCATCCGCCTCCTTGTTTAGGCTGCGGAGGACATGGAAGAAGTGTATCTCGTCTATATTCTGAAGGAGGAGCCGATTGTGGAGAATGACTTGCTGCAGCATAGTGTTGGGCGAGTTTTGTTGATGTATCATTAGTTGAATTACTATTGAGGAGTCCCCAAATACCTTAACTCTTTTAATTCCCAGTTTACACAGTTGTATTAGGCCTTGATACAGAGCTAAAGCTTCGGCTCTATTATTTGTTACCTTGCCTAAGCTCCACTCATAACTGAGAATGTGTTCCCCATTTTCATTAAGGACTAGACCCCGTACTCCAGCTGTGCCTGGATTTGATTTTGAGGCCCCATCGAAGAAAAGAGAGTGACAATTGTTCCTTTGTATCCAGCTATTAAATTCTTGCTCTTGGAGTCTAACTTCCCAAGGTCTGTCCTGCCTCTTGTTCGGTGTGTCCTTCTTGAAACTGCCCTGGATATGATGTTGCCTTTCCAAAATATAACTTATTATGGTTCGCTCCTCCACTGTGAAGTTTGATGCCTTAATTTTCCCTGTGGTGTTGATTGCAATCGCTTCTTGGGCAAGGCTTTTGGCTTTGATGCAAGTTGTTCGAACATTGGGGCTTTTATCTTGAAAGATTTTTTTGTTTCTTGCTAGCCAGATTCGCCACACCAGAGTGTGGGGGAGAGTGTCCCAAACTCTTTTCACCAAGCTGCTCCTTTTTTCTTTCCAGACACAACTTTTTTTCCAAATATAAATTGTCTCAGCTATGCTCTGCTGAGGATTCCTAGGTTGCCGAGAGAGGACGTCTTTCTCCAACATTCAATAGCAAAGGGGCACTCTATAAATAAGTGGTGCATTGTTTCTTCAGCGTTGCAACAATCGGGGCATCTTGAAGGGCCATTGATTCCTCTTTTGTTTAAGTTCTCTGCTGTAAGAATTTTTCCCTTTAGAAGGAGCCATATGAAGAATTTAATCTTTGGGAGAGCTTCTGTGCGCCAAGCAATTTTCCAGTGATTCCACAGAGGCATCTGGAAGGTGTTGTTGTAGATGTATTGATGACCTGATTTTATAGTATAAATGGATCCTGAAGGATCCCAACAGAAGCCATCCACTCCCTCTTTTTTAATAGGGGCCTTGCTGTGAAGATGCTTCTTTAGGGAGTTGAGGTTGGTTTCTAATGCTGTGGGGATCTCTGGAAAAGACCAACCCAACCAAGCACGGGAGCGGGGGTCCCAATTGGAGATTTGATCCAGGTTATGGAGGCCTCTACTATTGAGATAGTTGATAATTGGGATGACTTCCTGATGCATGTTCAAGGGTGGAAGCCCCATGATTTTATCTGATCCAAAATTGATGCTGTTTCCCCCCCCCCCTGGAACCTTTGAAGTATTTTGCTTAAGAATAGGGAGAGCTTTCTTGCATAGCCGCCAGATTTTGGAGGATTCTCTGTTTGGCATGTTGGAATCAAGGAGATGTTGCCTGGGAAAATTGAGGTATTTGATCTCCAACATCTTTTTCCACCATGCTGCAGGTCCAGTTATTAACCTCCAAACCATTTTCACACCAAAGGCTAAGATTAGGATTTTTGGGGATCTGATTCCAAGACCCCCTCTATCTTGAGATTGAATGACATGTTTCCAATTTACCAAGTTGAACTTGCTCTTGTCATTCTTTCCCCCTTTCCAGAGAAAATGGCGAAGAGCGATTTCCAATTTATGATGGAAAATGGCGGGGGCCCGATATAAAGTAAAGCGGTAAAGAGGAAGAGAAGTGATACCTGATTTTAGGAGGATGAGTCTGCCTGCCGGGTTAAGCCACATTGTCCCCCATTGCTGCACTTTTCTTTTTACTTTGTCGATGATGTCGTTCCAAGTTTCCGCCTTCAGAGGCCCCAGACTCACTGGCATGCCCAAGTAGGAGAAGTGATTCCATTCAAGTTTACATGTGACACCAAAGATGCTAGCTATGCTATGAACCGTTTGATTTGTTATATTCCATCCATAAACACAGCTTCTATGAAAATTTATTTCCCCTCCTGAATACCCCATATATTGATCTAGCAGGTTCTTAAACTGCCTTGCGATAGTCGTTGATGCGCCCCCAATAAGTAGAGTGTCGTCTATAAACTGAGAATGGTTAATGTTTTTGACCCCATTTCCATATTTGATTCCAGTTATAAGACCCACTCTTCTGTTGTGGTCCAAGGCTTGGTTGAATGATTCTGCCATGAGAATGAAAAGGTAAGGGGAGAGAGGGAAGCCTTGTGTGAGGCCCCAGGTGGATTGAAAGGCTTCACCAGGACGATCATTAATCAGGGGGGAGATCCATGGTCCAGAAATATAGGCAGCGATAGTATTAATGAAGGGAGAATCGAAGCCCATCTTCTTTAAAACAGCGAACAAGAAGGAGTGCCTTACTCTATCAAAGGCGTTTGCTAAGTCAAGCTTTAACACAAATCCTTTCTCTTGCCTGGATAGGCTCGAATGGATGGCTTCTTGAACTAGAAGGATAGAGTCATGGATATGTCTATTGGATATAAACCCACCTTGATTTTCAGATATCAGGGAGGGGAGAAAAGGCTTGAGTCTCATAGCTAGGATTTTGGTAAAAATTTTGTAAGAAAAATTGCAGAGGGATATGGGCCGAAATCTAGAGAAGGAGGTGGGCCGATTCTCCTTAGGAATGAGAGCGAGGAAAGTGGAGTTGGTGAATCCTCCCAGTTTTCCTTTTCTTTGCACCCATCTAAACATCTTTGCAAGATCTTTCTTAATCAAGTTCCGAAATTCCCTATAGAAGCATATGGGAAATCCGTCAGGCCCAGGTACCTTGTCTGGATGCAAAGTCCAGATTGTTCTTTTGATTTCCTCTTCGTCGATTTCACTGTTTAGAATATCATTCAACTCCTTGGTGACGCCCTTGGGCAAGTGCTGAAGCAAATCTGAATAATCTTATGCCCCTTGGAGTTCAGTGAGAAGGTCACTGTAATGGTTGGAGGCAGCCTTCTTTATGGCCTCTTGAGTGTTGTGCCTATTTCCTTCGCTATCTATGATTGTATTTACATTATTTCTGAGCTTTCGAGCAGTGGCCTATTTATGGAAATAAGTTGTATTTTTGTCTCCCCCTTGTAACCATAATTTCCTAGATTTAATTCTCCACTTAATTTCTTCCTCTCTATTGACATGAGTTAGCTGCTCATGCAGTGCGTTCTCCTGATCTTTATATTGCTGAGATATACCTTGCTCTTCTATCTTGGTTTGCACATCTTCTAAGTCTTTTTTAACTTTCTTTTTTGTCTCCTCTGGTTCCTGATAACTATCTCTGGCCCAATCTTTGAGTGCCCTCTTGACGTTCTTTATTTTGGTCTCCCATATGAAGCTTGGCGACCCCTCCACATGCTGTCTCCAGACAGCCTCGACGATCACTCTAGCTGTGGGATTTCAGGTCCATAGAGGGCTAAATTTAAAGGGGATCGGACCAAGAGGGCGATGTGTCTCCAGATTTAAGGAGATAGGGTAGTGATCTGAGGCAAAAGTGCTGAGGATGTTGGTATATCCAACAGAAAAAATTGTGAGGAATGATATATTGACCAGAAATCTGTCAAGGCGCTCCATAATGTTGCCACTTCCTATTCTTCGGTTGCTCCAGGTGTATCTGCGGTTTTTTGGAATTATGTCCACTAATTCATTCTCCTGTATAATTGCTTCCAGATGGTTTCTGAAAGGGTCATGAGCAAAATTTCCTCCTCTTTTTTCATTAGCATGCAGAATCAGATTAAAGTCTCCAGCGACTATGAGATTTGTAGTGCTTTCGCCTTCAATGCTTTCCTTCAAGCTGTCCCAACAGATTTCCTTTTCTTTGTAATGATTTGGTACATACACATTGTATATGACTACGTTTCTATCCCCTGTTCTGCTTTCAAGATTGGTTCTGATCCAATTTTGGTTGATAGTGGCAGAGCTGCAAATCCATCTATGGTTGTCCCAAATGGTAACTATCCCTCCAGAGACTCCTCTAGAGCCGCTAATACTTCCTAAGTATTGCTTCTGGTGATCTATGATTTTTTTCATTTCTTGTTTATCTTGTTTAGTTTCTTGAATCAACATTATTTCAGGTTTCTCATTGTAAAGTAGATCTCTGAGGGCTGCTATTTTGGAGGGGTGCCCCAGTTCCCTGTTATTCCATGAAAGGATTTTCATCATGATGCATTGGGTGTGCGGAGAGGTGCTCGCCTCTCTTGATCTTTGCCAGTCGCCTCTTTCTCGTGGTGTCCAATGATGAAGGATTCCATTGGAGTTTGAATGCCCATAGAAATGTCCTTCTGGGCATTCTCATCTTTGTGTTGCTTGGCCAATTTTCTGCCAGGTCCTGGTTTCTTATGTGTATCACTTGTTGCTCCATGTTCTTTTGAGGAACTCCTGGTGGTCCTAGTAAGGGGCGCCTCAAGGGAGGGCTGAGAAGAGGAGATCGGAGGCAGATGGGAATCAGAGGGCTCTGAAGCGAGATTGTCAGGAGTGGGATCCTTAGTGGATGGGATAAGAAAGGGGTTGGAGGAGGAGGGGATAGGCGGATCTTGAGAGAGGCCAGCGGGGAAGGGAGGAGGGGAAGGGGGCGCTGGTTAGAAGGTCCAGGAATGTTTGAATTCAGAGCAGGTTTGGAGGGGGGGACATATTTCTTTTTTTTTACAAGCTCCTAATGTCCATCTTGCTCTTCATTATCAATGCTAACAATTTTGGTGCATCTATTCGCAAAATGTCCATATTCATGACATACCTTGCACTTGAATGGTATCTGCTCGTAATCCAGCTGCTGAATATGGCTCCAATCATCCACTTTTAGCTTTATAGCTTCAGGTAGTCCTCTTCCTAGATCCACCTCGACGCAGATCCTTGCACAGGCTTGCATGTTGTCCTTGGGCTCGCTTCTATCGATGTATTTACCAACTGCGTTCCCTATTGCCTTAACCGATTCGTCTCCCTAGCAATGTAGCGGAAGATGGGGAAGACGAACCCAAACTGGAACAACATTGGGGATGTCCAGCTCCGGATCAAAATCAGGGGTCCATTTATTAAGATAGGGACCTCTGGAGTCCATGAAGTAAGGCCCATTTCTAAAGATCAGATCCTTGTCTGCTTTAGATTCAAAGTGAAATGTGTAATATCCTTTCCCACAAAATCTTATTGATATTTTCCCCGGGATCTTATCAAACCAGTTGCGTTCTACCCATCTTTGCACAGTTCTTGGTGATGGCCATAACCCAGTAAATTGCCCGATGAGTCCTTTCTCAGCCAAGGAGAGTGCTACCATGCGAGGAAGAGTTGGGGGAAGCTGGACTTCCTGAAGAATGTCAAGTTTTTTTACGAATTTCGAGATTGCAGGTTTGGGGCGCAGAGGAGGGAGAGATTTTACCAGATCTGAGAAGGCTTTCTCAGGATCCTCCTGAGATGAATCTGGGGGGGCCATGGCTGAGGCCAAGGCCTAGATCGCTGCGATGCTGGGGCCGATCCGCTGGGTTCTGGCTGCGCGCGTTGCTCCCAATCGCTGCGCTGCTCCTTATCACACTAAAATTGTATACATTCTTATAATAATTAAGGCATTATAAATGGGGGAATTAAATCAACTAGTTTCAGTTACATTCTTCAACCATACATTCTTATAATAATTCAGCATGTAAAGTCTCAACGCCCAACCTTCTCACCCTATTAAAAGTTGTGCTTACTAGAAATAGTGTTACTAGTCCTCTAATCTTTTCAATGGAGATAGATAAGTTCTATGATCCTTGTTGTTACTGGTCCTTGGGGCCCAACCTTCCATACATGTTCAGAGCTATGCTGAGTAGAGATAATTGAGGTAGCATTGTATTAGTAGCCATGAGAGCCATGGAAGATGGCTAACATGCTCAAACGTTTCTCACCAAGAACAATGCTAACCAAGAAGCAAAGGTTTTATCAGCCAACTAATTGCACATATAACAATGTATATTTTTTTGGAGTGAGCCCTTCCTTGGGAGACTAACATTCAAACCACAATTCCGATCCATGCAATTGTCAAGATTGACACATGTGCCAAACATGTGTCCACTTGATAATAAGATTATACTTTCACTTTCAAGGAATATACACCACATTTTTTCTTAACATAAAATGTGCAAAATTAATGCTAAGTGAAAGATAGCATTAGTTCATTTCAGTGTCAAGTTGTCTTAATGACTTATATTTCTCCGAACTTTTGCCTCGATATGCTTCAGTATGAGGCCAAATAAGAAGAGGATTTTTCCGATTGGTTAAAATTAAAAGGGACTCAAAAGAAACTTTGGTTAAAACAAAAAATACTTAAATTGTTCCCGTGTCATCAAAAAACTTTGAATTAAAGTAAAAATGGATTTATTGGTTCTCATGTCAAACTAATGGGCAGGGACTAAAATGATTGCTATAGTCACTGTTGCATTGAAGGTGTAGGGACTAATGAGTTTAAGATAGGTTCGAATAATTATGAAAAATTTATGAAATTAAAATTACTACGTGGATATGCTCCATAATGAAATATAAAACACATTCAAATCTCTAGACACTCATCATTAGTGATCAATTAGATGAAAATAAATGCTTATATTCAGAATAGATAACGTAGGCCAATTGTTGATTAGTTAAAAGAGATTACAACTTCATTTGGGAAAGGCTCAATTAAAGGAGGAACATTGACACTTTTTCCACATAAAGTTAATGGCTAGCTGAAGATTCATGGATATGGAAGAAACAAGGGATGGATTAGGAGTTTCTTTTGTTTGGTTTATGAAAGATGATCAAAGACTAGCCAAAGATCCATAGTTGTGGAACCATGGATATGGAAGAAACAAGGGATGGAGTAGGAGTTTCTTTTGTTTGGTTTATGAAAGATGATCAAAGACTAGCCAAAGATCCATAGTTGTGGAAAAAACAAGAAATGGATTGTCAATTTCTTTTGTTAAGTTTTTTCATTTTTCCTTTTAAGTGATGAATATTGTATATTGTGTTTTGTATTATGGGTAGAGATGAGTAGGTAATAGAAGGGATATTATTATATGATGTTTTTTGTGTTTTTATTGATCTATCTTTTTATAAGTTAAAATATGTGAACATTTCAATGCATCAATATATAAGTATTTTTAATTTTGCAAAGCGTCGGGAGGTGAATGACTGTATATGGAAAGAAGGGCTTAATTTATTTAGGACGATTTTTTTTTTTTTATAGTGTGGAAAAACCTTTAAAATGTAATTTTAACTCTTCTTATCGGGTTGCAAATTACATGGCCAACATGGGGTGTCAATATATCCACCTTGGTTAAGATGAATGATGGCCTCTGCATTTTAGTTTATATGATTAGAAAAATATAGAATAATTGATCAATGAAGAGAGTCTGATCCCTAATGGGGTGTACAAGTGGGTGTGTCCCTCCCTTCACAATGTGTAGAAATTTCACTGTAGATTAAACTGATTATGCAATGTACTAAAGCAAAATACTTGATCTACTTCTACAAACAAACTTGCGGAAGCTTAATTGATTTTGAACAAGATCAAATAGAACACATATAACATAGAATGAGAAATCAATCACACATAACACAGAAGAAATAACCCGGGGAAAGCCTTAGCCTAAAACCCCAATCTTTGTATTATCGTACAAGTGGAAATCTTGTTCAAGTTACAAAAAGAATCAGCTCTCAAGCTATCCTGCTCTCTCTGCAATCAAATGGAAGTTACTAAAAACCCATAATAAGACCTCAACCAATCACTTTACAAATAAATAAATTTCAATAATAATAATAAATAATAAAAATTGAATTCTGAATGTTAAACTATGGATAAGCGTCATAAATTTTTAGTCAAAGACAAACTAAAACCCAATCAAAGGCAAAATTGAATGCGTTATACCATGCTTGCGGCAGGCATAATAAATAATGTAGACTGAGTTTAAATAGAATAAAAGAAAATTTTGAGACTATTTATGTACTAATTTATGATTAGAACATAAAACTTGAAATGTTCTTATGATTGAAACTTTAGGTTGATATAAGAAGATAAAGAGATAGCTAAAATTAGGTAGGGCTAAAAGAGGAGTCTAAATTAGATTACAGAACTTTAAAAGAATTGAGATATGAAAAGGAGGGTGAGAAAAAGGAGAAAAGGAGGGGGAGGAGGAGGGCTTAAGATTTATTGTTAGAAAGACCAGATTTAGAGGCGAAGAAATGGATGGTGGGTTTCCAAGAATGGATTACTGGTACCCATCTTCTTGATTAAAGTTGAGGATGTTTTTCAATTTCAAGGGCTTCCCTAATGACATGGTTGGAGTGAAAGGGGGCGAAGGCTAGGATTTTAGTTTTATTAAAACATATGAGGTGCTTGATAGAATAAGAGTGTTCAACAATGGAAGATTTGGTAACTAGATATATATATATATATATATATATATATATATATATATATATATATATATATAGGCAATCCCACCCAAAGAGGCCTCAAGCCTAGTCAGTCCAACTATGGGGGGCTGACCTAGAAGGACCTAAGAGAATTGAACCCATGTCCTGCGATAGAGGGCCAACAATGGGGTTGTTGGCCCTCTATCGCAGGACATGGGTTCAATTCTCTTAGTCCTTCTAGGTCAGCCCCCCATAGTTGGGCTGACTAGCTTGAGGCCTCTTTGGGTGGGAACTACCTAGGAGTGTTATATATATATATATATATATGTATTTTCACTTTTTTAAGTTATGTTTTTTTAAATTAAAATATGTTTATTTATTTTTATTCGTTTCATATTTTATCTTCAAGCGAGAAAATTTCTTGTTTTTCATTTATTTTATTTTTATTTTTTAAATTTGTTCACTATTTTTTTTTGTTAAGTTTGGATTTTTCTCTTTTATAGGTTTGTTTTTGTTTGTTTGTTTGTTTGTTTGTATTTTTTTTTAATCTATTTATTTATTTTTTTACCTTTTTTTGCTGCAAGGGTTGTGTTGATGTTGGATTAGCAACTCGATCTCACTATGTGTTAATTTAATAGTTGATATTTAAGTTTCCGTTGCAATGGATCTAGTTTTCCCCCACTATGTGTTAATTTGATGGTTGATTTTTAAGTTTTTATTGTGATGGATAAAGTATACCCCCACTGCATGTCAATTTGATGGTTAATTTTTAAGTTTTCATTGCAATGTGTTGAATTTTCTTAAGTTAAATTTTAAAAGAGCTATAGTTTTAGCATTTAAGAAAAAAATGGTATAATCTCTTTGATTTAGGCATTCATTTTTAGGTTTTTTCTAGTCATGATATTTGGCCTATAATGTCATGATTAAATATTTTGAAAATTTAAAAGATGGCTCGCACTTTGCAGGCTCCCACAATCACTAAGGTTTTGGCCTCACTAGCCCTCTGTTGCACGGATCTCTCGCAGACTCGTGCAGAATGATGAATACCCATGATTCAACGGTGAAATTAGCCTCTCTTGAAGGAATGACAGATAGATTTGCAAGTTCTTCCTCTCACGCAACTTAGGCCAAGGTATCTTATAGTGACATGTTAAAATGTGGATTTTCTCTTCAAGTAGTTCCAAGAAGATCCTAACATTATTGTTCCCTTGAGGAGAGAATAAATGTTAGGATCTTCTTGAACTACTGAAGAGAAAATCCACATTTTAACATGCCACTATAAGATACCTTGGCCTAAGTTGCGTGAGAGGAAGAACTGCAGATCTAGCTGTCATTCTTTCAAGAGAGGCTAATTTCATATATATATATAATATATATATATATATTAGATCACGGTTTGGTCTTACAAATTTAATGGGTTTTGGCCACGACTGATTGATCTTCATAAGTGGATATTTGAGTCATGGAAACCTCTATTGTCTAATGATCTAAATATTTACCCTCTCGCTAAGGGTATTTTTATTGTGGTCTTTGATAATCCTGAGGATAATAAGATTATTTGGGATTCGAGCCTTAGTTCTGAGGTAGTGTTGATATCTTCATGCAACCTTGGTCTCCTTCATTTGAGTTGATTATGGCAATAATCTCCTTGGCTCTAGTTTGAGTAAGGCTTTTGAACCTTCCCCTGTATCCTTGGAATCTCCCTTTGTTAACATCTATTGGGAATGCAATAGGGAAATTGTATTGCCAAAGTTTAGATACTGAGCATTTACTGAAGACCCCATATGCTCGAATATGCATGGAGATGGATTTTAATAAAGGTTTTCCCACTAAAATTAATTTAATGGCTTTAGATTATGTATGGGTTTAGAATATTGATTATGATAATGTTTCATTATGATGTCGAGTGTGTTATGAAACATGGCATGTAATCAAGAATTGCCCCAAGAGATTACAGAATAATGGAGCTCGAAAAAATAATCAAAGGCCCAACTGGTGGGAAGGTGCTCAGCTCGAACATTATATCATATTCAAGGAAGAAGAGACTCGGGACAAAGAGAAAGCAAAAGAAAGTCAGGAAAAAGAGCACGTCAAAGAGGATCCATAGGAGAAAGAAAAAGACAAGCAGGAAGAAACACAAACCAAAAAGGATCCACCAAAAGTAGAGTCGGAGGAGGCCCATCTGTTTTGGAGAATTTGGTATCTACAGATAAATACTAATTCCCTAGACAAGTAGCCATATCTAGAACAATAGTTGGAAGCATTTTAGCCTTTTCCTATAAGCAATAGATAAGACAAAGAAGATGAGAAGACCTACTTGTAGTTCCGCTTTCCTCTTGTCTCCTTTGTATCAATCCTATCACTCCTTCCCATACTTAACACGCTTGAGCAGTACCTGTAAACACAAATAGAAGACAAAGAACCGATCAAAGCAAAAGATCTATTGAATATAAGCAAATGGAATCAGATACATTTCACACATATAAGAATTATAAGACAATACAAACATATGGGAGAAAGGTTCAGATACTTTATTGAATAGAAGAAAGAATTACAACCATTGTGTCTGATTCAAAGACATTCCTCGAGCTTGGATCCCATCCACATCACATCAAAAGCATGACAAACTTGTAGCATTACAATACTTTCTTCAAAGCCAATTCTCATAGCAACATTATCTCCTTACAATTCAACATAATCCAGCCCTTGATCACTTAGATGAGTGGTCAATCTATAGGGAGATGAAGGAGTTTTTGTCATAAATGTTGGTATTGAATGGCCTTCCATACTTAGAATTAGTTCCATGGAGGAAGGGATGAGAGGATATGATGCATCTTAACTCATTCCTCATCCATTTTCGAGCTCATAGGAGTTGATAAGTGAGGGAACCTTCTAGATGACTCCAAAAGATAAGAATATTCCCCAAACCCTATGTGAATTTCGCTCAATCTTGCCAAGCGCAGGTGCAAGGAGGCCTAAGTGCTTTACAGAGCACCCTGGCATGGACTCAACTGCTCTGCATGGGCCTACCTGCGCTGGTCCCTCTAGAGGTCATTTTAGGATGTTTTTATGTCATGGAATTGTCTGGGAAGGAGGCATTCAAAAGGGTGACTTGTTTAGGGCATGTAGCAACTGAAATTAGGGTTTGATGAGCCCTAAAACACTGATCTGGATGATGGGAGTGATGTGCCCAAATGGATCTGTAACACCATCAAACCCTTGAAAATCTTGGTTTCTCCATTGAACTCTCAATAAATAGGGTTGAAAATCCCATTTCATGGATTGATCAAGCAAATGAAAAAAAGTGCCAAAGATAGCAATGCTCACTCACTGAAGGGTGACTCCTCGGATTTAGCAGAAAACACAAGTTGGATCCAAGTTGGAAAAAAACGCAAAAAAAATCTCCCCAAGGAAAATGAGAAGCCAATCAAAATCAAATAAAAAAAGTAGTAAAAAATGGAATGTAAATGTATTTGGATCTTGGGAAAATTTTGGAAAATCTTTAGCTAGAAAGGGAACAAAATTTTTGTATTATGGGGTACTCGCTTGATTATTTGGATTGATGCACCATGTTCAATCTCAAGCCCACAAGGGATATTGGTAACTTTGAAGAAATTTAACAGTTCTAGGCCTAGATCCCAACCTTCTTTGTTAATAAAGCTCTCATGTCAATTTCATTAAAAAAAGTATGTTGAAAATTTAAGGATTTTTATACTCATGATATTTGGATTTAATTCCATGGGTGATAAATGTTGAACTTTTAAGGTGTTTCAAAGTCATGATATTTTATCTTAACGCCATGGTTGAAAAATGTCAAAATTTAAGGCTTTTTCGGAGTCATGATATTTATCTTTAATGCCATGGTTGAAAATTGTTGGAATTTTTACTTTTTTTATTGGAATTTTAAGGTTTTCCAGAGTCATAATATTTAATTTGTAATGGCGTCTCTAAAATATGTTGAAATTTTAATAGGGGAAAAAAAGAGTTTGATGCAACATTAACACTTTTCGATTTCGAGGTATTTTTTTCATGTTTATTGCACAAAAAAATAGTTTTTAATGTCACTCTTAAAAGAAAAACTTGGAATTATTACCCGAAAATAAATAAATAAATGTTGATGCAACATCAACACTTTTAGTTTTCGGGGTGTTTGTTTATGTTTATTGCACAAAATTTTTGGTTTGTTATGTTATTGCTATAATTTTTTTGGAATTTTAACTCGAAGAAGAAGAAGAAGAAGAAAAAAACGTTGATGCAACATCAACAATTTTCATTTTCGGTGTGTGTTTTTCATGTTTTTTGCTCAAAAATAGAGGTTTTTTGGGCTAGAGTTCTCGTTTTGAGGTCACAGTTCTCGTTAAGTTGGTAATTTTGTTGAAAGGGGAGAGAGGGTCACCTTGGAAAATACCACAAGATGTGAATAAGGGCTTAGCGAGAGAACCATACAAAAGAATAGAGAAGAAGGATAAGGAAATGAGAGCTTTGATCTAGCAAAGCCAAAGGCTTGAAGGATTTGGAAAATATGGGCCTAATTAAGTTTGTCAAAGGATTTGGAGAGATTGATTGTAAGCGACATGCCTAGATTTTTAGATAGTTTTAAGGAATGAATGGTTTCATGGGAAATCATGATACCATTAAGAATTTCCTGCCCTTCAACATAACTTAAGTACTTAGCTGGAATGAGATGAGGGAGTAGGGGTTTGAGGTAGTTGGCAATGATCTTAATGATCACTTTATATACAACATTGCAAGGGGAAATAGGCTTGAAGTCGTTAGGGTCTTCCACGTTGTCTCTTTTAGGGACAAGAGTGAAGGAGATGACATCAAGTGCTTAGAGTATGGTTCGAGATCTATGTGATTCATCCACTACTTCCCATAGATCAATTCATATTGTTGTGCAACAATATTGGGAGAAATCAATTGTAAAACTGTCCGAGCCTTGGGCTTTTGTTTCTAAGCATGGATTTTATCACTAATTCCACTTCTTCTATAGTGATTTCTCCTAGAAGGGCTTCATTTTGTTTACTAGTGACTAGCAATGGGATATTCAACAGAATTCTTTGTATGGATGCATCTTGTTGTGGCTTTGGATCTGATGGGAGGTTTTTGTAGAACTAGACTAGCTCTTATTCCATATCCTCGTGGTCCTGTACCTTGATGCCTTCTTGATTCTTTAAGGAGGAAATGTGATTGTGGTGGAGATGTTGCAACATATACTTGTGAAAGAAAGATGTATTTTCTCCCCTTATTTTATCCAACGGATTTTGGACTTTTGCTACCAAAGAATCTCCTCCTGTTTTCTTCATTCCTCGGGTTGGGTTAGAAGTTTAGCCTCCTCCTTGATCAATTCATCAAAACCACCCTATGGATGGATTCTCACTAAATGCTTTCCATTTAAGCAGATGATATATGGTTGTTCCCTCTGTCTTTCATTTCTTCCCACCATTCCATGACGTTGTTTTGAAATGCAGGGTGTTGAATCGAGAATCTTTCCAAGCAAAATGACTAGTTTTTTGGTTGAGCTTTGGTGTATATATCTATGTTAATGGACCAATGGTTTGATCCATGACCTGGGAGAATAGAGCTTCCATAAATATATCTCATACCATGATATTCTCTGAGACGAGGAATCTGTCTACTTTGGAGGTTATTTGTTGTGAACCTCATTTGCAATTGTTTTAAGTATGGATGTCGTTAATGGTGTCCAAATTGAGCATATGGGAAGAAGTTATTAAATATTGGAAAATGATAGAATCTAACTCCAATTTTCTAATGCCCCCCTTATTTTCCTTGACGGATTTGATCATATATAAATCTCCACTTAGAATCTTGGTAACTAGAGATTTTAGAAGGTTGAGCTACTTGATTGAATCTAGGGATTGAACTTTATCTCGGGGCAAAGTAGGACCATAAAAATTTGAGAGGAAGTAGGTTTTTGTAGACCCAATGAGTTAGAATTGAATAGTTGAAATTTTGAAAAAGGTGAATATGTTAAGAATAAAGATTTATGGAGAATTCCAGAGAATAGCTAGGCCACTAGACCATCCTTGGGCATCGATCACTAATAATTAGCAGCCACATCGCCTTCCTAGGTCATCAAGAAGATTGGATGTTCTAAATTCCATTGGATTTTAGAAGTGTATGTTTTCCTTTACTGTTGAGGCCTCTAATATTCCAAGATATAAGTTTCATAGAGGGGAGGAAATGGTGGAGGGTTAAACCTCTGAGATTAGCTTGATTTTGCCCTAGTTGACCAGGATTTCCCCCAGTTATTCAAGGATTTGTTGATTTCTCTTCTGTTCTTTTTTCTTTTCATTTATGTGGGGTTTTGTTGTTTCCTTTAGGGGAATGGACATTAATCCCAAGTGGACTAACACTTGTTTTCCTATGGAGGATTTTTTAGCCCAATGGCGATATTTGAGAATAGATTTACTTAGAATTTTTAACTAGTGCTTAGGAATTGAATTGGGGTATTTTCCTTTCCAGGATTTTGCAATGCTTGGGAGGTTAAAAGGAATCAAGGTCCATATCTTCAACTTCATCTTTGAGGTGGGAAATCATTGAATCTATTGAAAGTAGTTCCTACATCACTAATTTCAAGCTTTCTTTGGAAGTGGGTGGGGGAATCTAATTAGAGATATTGGGATTGCTTGAGTTAAGCATCTCAAATTCAGGAGGAAAGAGTCGATGGGTTGAGAATAGTAAGCAGGGCAAAGCAATTGCTAGTAGCAAGGTGGGGGGGGTCGAGGGTTGTGATGACGATTGATCAACTTGGAGAAGCCATCTTGGTATAAGTGTTAGGGTTGATTCAGAGAGACCAAGGGAGTGAGAAGGGGGCAATTCTGATAGAGATGTAGATATTTGTGGCAACATTGACATATACATGTAATATACTTGTAATCCAAGGTTTGCTTCCAAGGTCATCTTGGTGGTAAATGTCTATACATTCAGGTAAGGGTTCCAATATGTTCTTATAAACATTGATACAAGCATAGGATATACACCTCATTTGTTTTATGGCCTCCAAGACTTTGATGAAGTTCCCCAACATATCTCTAATACTAGCTAGTGTCTCTTCATCCCATAATTCTCTGGGCAAGGAATACATTTGAATCCAGATTGGAGCTTTTGTGAAGTCTGTCTTGATTTATATAGCTTGGGAGTTACTCCACAACCCTGGGTACTAGGTTTGTGTGAGTTGGCACCACAAAAGGGTTTTGTGGGCAAAGTACCCAAGCAATGGATTTTGCACCCAAAGTTGTGGGCGCACAACCAAGAGGAGTTTTGATGGTATGAACATTGTTGCAAGTGGATAATCCTTAAAGGAACCAACGGGTCCTAGGGAAACCATGGAGGCATTGATCAAATGAGAGAAACTATCTTTTATTTATATGTAGTGAGCTAATTGACAAGATGTTCAAGTTGGCCTGGCTTGAGAGGTGTCCTTTGGAGGGCTAATCATTCCCCAAGAGAAACATATAAATTAGAGTGAGGCTCATTTGATCAAATCATAAGTGAAAAACATCAAAGGAGAAGGACAACTAAGGGAGCCACAACCTAGAGGAGACTTTTTAAGTGAAGGAGTCGAGTTTGATGTCTTTTTATGTGTTTGGTCTATGACGAGTTAGGCAGATTTTAGGCTTAGCTTAAAAAGCATATTTTTGTGCATGTAATGGTGTTATTTCTCTGTGCACAAGTCATTCTTATTTTCTCTGTGTTTTCAAGAAGGTTGAGCCCTAGTTTGGCAGCAGATTTAAGGTAGCATTAACTTGGAGTAGACACGTGATTAAGGCTGAAATACCTTGTGAGACAACGCAAGAGGAAGGGCTTGTAAGTGGAGGTATAACACAAGATTTGTGATGAGATTGGGCTGCAAATTTAGGGCTGACATGGTTGTACATGAAGCCCTAATTAGAGGGTAAAAAATATCAGGTATATGCATAGGTCATGAAGTGATTAAGGGAATAAAAGAAGAAGGTCTAAACCAAAGGTATGTTTGTCTTTCTGTGTTTGATGTTTTGCAAGGTGGTGTAGGTCCCAGTTGGATAGTTTTGTAACAACTTATGTACATTATTGGAGGGCTATTAGAAAGTTGTTTGTGTGCCCTAAGTATAGTCCCTTATGAAGGACAATAAGCATTGTTAATGGGAAGGTGGTTTTGGGCTCTAGTTCATTGAATTGAAGTGTGCATGGTTAATGATAAGAGGGTTGTCATTTGTGCCCTATTTTAGTGGTTGATAGTAGATTGACTTCATTGACAAGAGGGCTACCTCCAAGACCTAAGTATGGCCATCTTTGGAACAACAATGTGGCATAAGTGGGCAGAGTATGAAGTCCCTATGTGCTAGTGTCTTTGAAAGAAGAAAGAGCAGCTAGAGGGTAGATTGTGTTCAACCAAAGTTTAGTGACCCAATGGAGCAATGATCATTGAAAGTGGCATATTGCTGAGCTGTAGAAGGGAAGGCAAAGGACTGCCATATGTGTTTAAGGTATGTGGACTGAAAGGGGTTGTGGAGCACTACATCAACAAGTAGGTCAATTGTACTTTGTTCAAGGTAGATTGGTCATCATAGTTGTTGATAACAAGACCTAGTTGTTATCTTAAATTAACATTGACTGTAAGGTCCATGATCCCTAGTATGGGAGCCCTAAGATTGTTGTATTAATAATTTGTAATATAACAACGTTCGGTTGAAAAAATTATCTTGTGTACTAGTTGATTCATTGTTGTGTTTATTTTGTTGTGTGAAGTAGAAGTGTTGTGGCATTTGATTTCATTTATAATTGTGATCTTAGAATCAAACCAGATTCTTGAGTGTTGTGGAAAATCAACATGGTAGCAGAGTTACTTTGAAGGGCCAGTCGATTAGAGTGTACACAATGAAGCAACTTAGAGGGAGCTGAGATTGTCTAGATCATGGAGCAGAGGATTTAGTGGAGAACATGGAGATGTGGTCTCAATAGGCTACATGACGAGATGGGATGGGAGTTCTAGTGGATCAGTGGAGAACTCGGTGAACAATAATTTGTTGTGTAGCGGTTTACAGATCACAAACTTCCTTTGACTTGTCATGTTGGGACTACTCGAGGGTTGCTTTGGCATGGACGAGTTGGCTTTGTGTGATGGGTAAGATGTCGACATGCTAGTTTCCTCTTTGGGCAGTGATGTTGCACAACCTAGATTGGAGCCATGTGCACATGTGTTTTCTGACCCAGGAGGATGAGATTGCTTGCAGGGTTGGGTTACTGTGTGATGTGGTCTGTGTTCGACCGTAGCTCAGACTGAACTTGTAGGACACAATATCAACAAAATTGTGAGCCAATGGAGATCATGTAGTCTTAGAGGGAGTCTAGCTTTAGAGGGAGATTCCCTATGGAAGTTTGATATCTTTAGCTTCTGACGAGATGAGGCACTACCAAGATGAGCATTGTTCATTCTACATGGTATGTTGTAGTGGTGAATGCCAAGAGTTGGGCTAGTGTCGCTAGTAGTGATGATGATGACGATGTAGTTCCAAGTGGTGGAACTACCTCCCTCACTAAGAGGGAGTGTTGATTTATGTAGCTTGGGAGGTACTCCACAACCCTAGGTACTGGGTTTATGTGAGTTGGCACCAAAAAAGGGCTTTGTGGTTGAAGTACCCAAGCAGTGGGTTTTGCACCCCAAGTTGTGGGCAAGAAACCAAGAGGAGTTTTGATGGTTTGAACATTATTACAAGTGGAGCACCCTTAAAGGAACCAAGGGGTCTGAAGGCAACCATGGAGGGCTTGATCAAATGACAGAAACTAATTTTTATTTATATGTAGTGGGCTAATTGAAAAGTTGTTCAAGTTGGTTTGGTTTGAGAGGTGTCCTTTGAAGGGCTAGTCATTGCCCAAGAGAAACATATAAATAAGAGTGAGGCTCATTTGGTCAAACACACATCACAAGTTCAAAAACATCAAAGAAGAAGGACAACTAAGGGAGCCACAACCTAGAGGAGCCTTTCCAAACAAAGAAGGAGTTGAGTTTGATGTCTTTTTTTCTATGTTTGGTCTATGACGAGTTAGGCAGATTGTAGGCTAAGATTGAAAGGCATATTTCTGTGCATGTAATGGTGCTATTTCTCAATGTACAAGTCATTGTTATTTCTTTGTGTTTTCAGGAGGGCCAAGCCCTAGTTTGGGGGCATATTTGAGACAACGTTACCTTGGTGTAGACCTGCGATTAAGGGCCAAAATACCTTGTGAAACAATGTAGGAGAAAGGGCTTTTAAGTGGAGGTATAACACATGATTTTTGAGGAGATTGGGCCGTAGATTTAGGGATGACGTGGCTATGCAGGAAGCCCTAATTAGAGGGCCAAAAATATTAGGTATATGCACAGGTCTTGAAGCAATTAAGGGCAAAAAGAAGGACGCCCAAAATAGAAGCATGTTTGTCTTTCTATGTCTGATGTCTTATAAGGTGGTGTAGGTCATGGTTGGACAAATATGTAGCAACTTGTGTATAGTATTGAAGGGCTACTAGAAAGTTGGTTGTGTGCCCTAAGTACAATCCCTTGTGAAGGACAATGAGGGTTGTTAGTGGGTAGGTGGTTTTGGGGTCTAGTTCATTTACTTGAAGTGTGGATGGTTGATGATAAGAGGGTTGTCATTTGTGCCTTAGTTCAGTGGTTGACGATGGATCAACTTTAGTGATAAGAGGGCTACCTCCAAGCCCTATGTCTAGCCATCTTTGGAGCAACAGTGTGGCAGAGTTGTGAAATCCCTATGTGCTAGTGTCTTTGAAGGAAGAAAAAGAAACTAGAGGGTAGATTGTGTTGGGACAAAGTTCAGTGACCTAAAGGAGCAATGATCATTGATAGTGGTAGATTGTTGAGCTGCATAAGGGAAGGAAAATGACTCCCAGATGCATTTAAGGTACGTGGACTGAAAGGGGTTGTGGAGTGCTACATTAGCAAGTAGGTCAATTGTACTTTGTTAAGGGTAGAATGGTAATCATAGTTGTTGATACAATTCCCTTATTGTTGTCTTGTATCAGGTTTGGTTGTAAGGGCCATGATCCTTGGCATGGGAGCCCTAAGATTGTTGTATTAAAGATTTGTAATATAACAAAGTTGGGTTGAAAATTTTATCTCATGTATTAGTTGATTCCCTGTTGTGTTTATTCCGTTGTGCAAAGTAGAAGTGTTGTGGCATATGAGTGTGTTTGTGATCGTGATCTTAGATTCAAACCAGATTCTTGAGTGACATGGAAAAATCAATAGTATGCTTTGTCAGGGACAATTCTCTTTGTCCAAAACCTTAAGTAAGGCATTGCATAGTTAAAAAAGTATGGGTCATTCTTGAATGTTTACATTTAGTCTTGTGCGTTGGCAAAGATAATGGTAAAGAAGTCATTACCCCCAATTCTAGCTTGATATGACCCTTTGGTTTCCATTTTTGCTAGATCCATTGAGAGAGGGCTTTCTTCAAGGGCCATAGGCCTAAAAATTTGCTTATGAGGGCGTGGTCTCTAATGTATTGGATATATTCTCCAATACTATTTAAGTGGAATTCAAACTTAGGATATATTGCTGCTTTCGGGAGGCAACGCCCTAGGGATCTATGACTAGCCTTTGCTTTGTTTGCTACATCCCTTTGTTGGTTAGTTTTACTCTCTTTTGCAGTAGCCTAAGGTTTTGGAGCCCCTTGGTTCGAAGGAGATGCCAAATGTTTGAGATGTTGGTCTTGCGCTGCTACTTTGCTATAGGCTCCCTCCTATAGCACGAACCATTCTTGAAAACTGACACTAAGATAAAGAATTATCGGCTGCTGATTTTTTTGGAGTCTTCTTAAATTTTAGCTTTTAACTTACCATGAAGAAAAATAAATATATTTATTTAATAATAATAATAAATAAATTTTAAAATATCAATTTATATAACTTTAAAATTAAAATAAAAATATAAATAAATTTTCAAATTATTATATTTTAACAAAAGTGTGACTTTTTGGAAGATTTTCTAATCAATTTTTCAGGTCTAATCTCTTTAAAATCCGAGGAATTCATTGAAATCACAAGTTTGATGGGTAACCCCTGCACAATAAAAGTGCCCTAAAGATTTTTCACGAGTACTAAATCTATATAAAGTAAAAAAAACTAATTTAAATAACACAAATCAAAACTTCACCCCAAATGTTAAAAAATCACACTCAAAACAATTCCAATTAATTTATTATATAATTAATTATTTTTTTAATACCTCAATTCCATAAATTATTATTATTATTATTTTTAATACCTATATTCACTGATCCACAGTCAGATTTAAACTAAAAACTAAAGATTTAGTTATTAATACTCCACTCAACTCTCGACATCCCACTTACTTTCCGTCACTTTATATAAACGAAAAAACCCCGAAATGCTGATTAAACCAGTATATAAGCTCATTCTAGAGAATACGAAAAACATCGCTGGTCTATGCGCTCCTTCTGCACCCGAAACCCGGAGGACAACGACTCATTTTACCATTCCTGCAATTAGATAGATCAATAATAAGGCCATCCGCAGAAGCCCAACATGCCTGTAAGTGTTTTTCTATTTCTATATGCTCTACAAACTTACTGATTTGCATTTTTCCCTATAACATGGCACCATAATTAATTGTCCGTGGAATGTTGGATCTGTTGATTTTTGGGTTTTAATGGAAGCACAGCTACGGAGGCTTTTAGAGTTAGAAGCACCAGGGCCTGTGCGATATTTGATGGGGGCAGTCATCATGATGGTGGGAGTGGTATTGCCAGTGGGATACATGATGTTCAGAAACAAACGCGTCCCCTCCTCTTCTGTTTACTCCAAGCAGACGTAGGTGCGCTTATGCCTCATTTCTTCTCAGTTTCATGAACATAAATGAATTATTTGTTAAAGTTTCGCGACCCTGAGCAGTATATGAAAAACCTGGTTTAAATGGGTCTGTACTTGTGTCCATATCCAGTGCATGCAATTCATAAATTATAGGGTGGATATCAAAGCCTGGTAAAAATTGGCCTGTGTTAGTGTCCATATTCAATTCGCCCAATGGATTGTTGAAATGGCCCATATCAAACCAGGCGTTAGATGGGCCTGTGCAAGCGTCTATATTTAATTCACCCAATACATGGTCTATTTGGTGCACATGACACCTTGGTTCAAAGGGTCATGGGTCTTTGTGTGTTCATATTCAATTCATCCAATGCATCATCATCTAGATGGTGTATTTCAAACCCTGATTTAAATGCGTCTGTGCTAGTGTCCATATTCAATGCACCCAGTGCACCATTACATAGATCTCACACACCAAAACAATGTGTTGAGGGATTAGGCACTCAATTCTCTTGGCGTATTAATAAAATTGGAAAAAACATAACCCTCAGATCTTGAGATGACGCGTTAGTTCAATAAAAGATTTTTTCCCACAAGAAATCAATTCAGGGCATTTGGAGGAAGAGACATTGTAATACCCACAAGAACATTGAGCTTGAGGAATTGGAACAACGCATGCTTTTCCAATCCAAGAAACAAAATTGGACGGATTGAAATGAATATGAAACTTAATGCGTCATCTGGATGCTTGATATCTAACCCAGGTTTAAATGGCCATGTAATGATGTCCACTGTCAATTTTCCCCGTGATTGAGGAATTGGAGCAACGCTTGTTTTTCCAGTCCAAGCAACAAAGTTAGAATAATTGAAATGAATATGAAACTTAATGCATCATCTGGATGCTTGATACCTAACCCAGGTTTAAATGGCCATGTAATAATGTCCACTGTCAATTTTCCCCATGATTAATCTAGATGGTGCATATCAAATCTGGGTTTAAACGGGTCTGTGCTAATATCCATGTTCAATTCATCCATTGCATCATCTAGATGGTGCATATCAAACCCGGGTTTAAATGAAGTGCATATCAAACCCGGGTTTAAATGAATTTGTAGTAGTGTCCATATTCAATGCACCATTAAACAGATCTGATATACATTGGGGAATTCCTCATGAATTTTGTATAGTACTTGCTTCTCTTGGCGTAATAATAAAATTGGGAAAAACATGTCACTTAGATATAAAAATGGTACATTAATCCGGCAAAAACATCTATGCTTACGAGAAATCAATTCGGGGCATTCGGGAGGAGAGACATTCTAATGTACACAGGAACACTGAGCTTGAGGTATTGGAAACCTCTAGGAAAATTAAATTGTTATTTGTAGAGGAAAATTTTGGAAAAGGGAACATTGGAAGTTGGAACAACACTAATTTATTCAATCCTAGAAACAAAGGTGGACTAATTGAAATTAAAATGAATATGAGATACGAATAATAAAAAAGGGAGCGAACACACCTGCAAACACATTTCTAATCCTAGTCCACACGAATAGCAGTGTTTTTTTCAAAAGAAAAAGGATCATAATTAATATTTACAACAAAATGACATAGGCCTCAGCTATATCCAAAAGGCCTGTAACTCCTGAAAGCGGATAATCTGTTTGCTTATAGGTTCTTATGGGGGTCAGTTCTTAAAACTTGGCTTTATAGCTCATGTTTAAAACAATCAGAAGATATCTTTCAAAGTCAATGGATAGGCAAAATTACTATTATTTCTTGGGTGCTTCATCACTTACCATGTCTGATATGACGATGGTTTATGAGGTATAATTCCTAGCAGCATATATATTGATGGCTGGTTATGAAGAACACAGTACTGGACTTTGATTTCCTTCTCATCTCATTGCTCTCTGAACTGGTCCAGTGATCGAACTGGTCGAGGCCAAAAACCATAATCAGATTAGAACCGGTAAAACATATATGGCTTCATTTTACAATTCTTGCTCTGACACTGAAAGGTTGACTGTGATAGATATATCTTTGATTTTGCAGCCAATTTCATTTCATATCCAGTTGAGCAGTTAATGCCCACCAGTGGCAACTTTCCATAAAGTGCACTTCATTTACGAAACAGACTCCCCCCATTCGCGGTTTTTGTTCACCCAAACCTATTTTTCATCTTTGTATAACAGGCAAGGGAATTCCTCAATAAATTGCAACAATTTCCACTTTGTCGGGCTTTATTGTCCCTTTTGGACAATAAAAGCAAATCAATCTCTTCCTAGCATTGATGATTTGTGGTTGTTCTTTGCATTTAGACAAGTTTGTCTCATCTTTGGTTGCACATTGTTGTCTTCTTCGATCTCAGCCTCTCCATCTAGGATCAATACTTCACGCTCATCTAGCATCGGAGGTTTTAAAAATTCCAGTCAACTGGAGCCTACTGTAGTCTGCTGTGGCAACCAAAGTTGTATAAAAACCATTGAGAATCCAATTCCATGACCGCTCCAAGCACATTTATGCTAGGTAGCATTTTCTCAAGTATAGGGTTCAAAAGGGTGTAGTTGCTTTAGAGTATATTTAAAGAGATTGGCAGGTTGCAGATATATTGATGAAGTCCCTAGCAAATAAGAACTTCAAGATGTTCAAAGAGAGACTTGGATTTGTGGAAAACACTTTCATCAGTGAGAATGAGTGTTAGAATGTATCTTGGATAGTCTTCTACAGCACACATTTGGCAATACTGGGCGCTTCTGTGAACAGATCTGGGCGCTTTTGCTACAGCAGCTCAAACTCCACAGTGACAGTGCACTTCTATCTAGATTTAGCAATATGGCGCATTAAATTATGTAGGAGTGATTACTGTTCTATTTCCAGCAATCTATCCTGAACTATTGTGCATGTTATCGTCAGCAGTTTACATGAGTTAGTTCAGTTTTATTATAGCAGTTGTCTGATTTTAACTAAAGTCTAAGTTTAGTTAGGTAAGGTACATGCAGTCCAGTTAAGGGCACAGATCTCTAAAAGGCCACAGGCTTGCACTTTACTTGGCTCACTTATCCATGCAAGAAAAGCACACTAGGATTAGATGCTTAGACCACCTGTTTTGGCGCTGTTGTCCATTAGACATGCTTGATCGTACCTTCTCATCTAAAAAGGAGAAAAGAGGGTTAAAGGTTTAATAAATTCAGTTCAGCCACATGCAGTGAATTAATTTGTTATTTTCCCTGTAGTAGATTTCAGTTAAGAATTAATGGGAAAGCAATAACAGCTTTTGACAGTCCACCTACGGAGTTTCTGTCATATATTTTCAGCAGTATGTGTTTATAGATTCTAGCTGCTAGCATCATTAAAGTTGCAGTTTCAGTGGCTTTCAGTTTTCAGCTATCTAGTTTTTTTATAAATTCTTTTAGTGCAGAGCCTTACCGTGGTCTAGAAAATCTAATAAGAACTAGACAACCACATAATCAACGAGAAAATGGGGCTAGAGGGTTTTGAAGGATAAGAAACATGAACTCCCTTCCAACAGTATATAATGCATATATAAAGAAAAAACTGAATAGTAATGTAATGTAGTGTCAAGACAGGAAAGGAAGGAGAACAGGAATGGGCATGACACAAGAAACTGCTCTTCTGGTCAAGTTACTGATAACTTAGAGGATTAACAAAGCCAATAAAAGGACTAATAAAGTGGGTTTCATTTCCAAGGAAAATCAACTTGTCAACAACACCAGAGCACTAGTCCTGTTCTAAATAATACAGATTTGTATCATTGGGAAATATACCCATTAGTAGAAATTTTCTTTCCAACTGGATTGAGACATAAAAGGACCCAATTGCACTGGGAGAAGCTCTCTGTTTAAGGAATCTGACACTTTTGAACCAGGATTAATAGAACCAAGAATTAGCTGTTTTGTTATGCAAAGGACGTATAGAAGTGGATTAAAAAATAAAAATCCCTTAAACTGCTTAAGAACATAACAATAAAATTCCTATTAAAAAAACAACAGCTCAGAATTTGAGATGAAATTTAACATAGGCCTCATGCTTTGTTGTATATAAAAGTAAACTGTACACATTCTATTTAATATTTATAATTCTTGGTATTTTGTCTTTCTTGACAGATTCCACTCCATGGCTCTACAGAAACTGCTCAACGACCTTACACTCGGATTCATTGCTGCACAAATGAGCATCAACCATTAGTCCTTCAACCCTAAACCCTGTACAAATCCAGTGCACATATTATATCCCCGTCTTCAAACTAAAGTGCCATGACTGCAGTAAAACATGATAACAGAAAACTGCATATATAAAAAGTGATAAGACTCACCTGGTGTACTTGTGGTCACCTGTGAAAAGTGGGGCAATGAAAACCCATAAATGGGATCAAAACACCATAAGGATATTGAGAAGTTGGGTACTGACACACACTATGGACATCACAAAAACTAATAATGATGGAGCAGTGGAAAGACTCACCAACGTGACATAACAAGGATGCGAGCTCCACCTGTTACAGCATTGTAAAGATCAATTTTTTTCCCAAAATACGAGGAAAATGCATTAGAAGCAGATGAGCAGTAAATGAAAGGGCTTATGATTTCCATGCTCTCTGGAGGTAATTTTTCTTTGGTATTGAGAGTGGGCACAAATTTACGAACTTTGAGGGCATGGACTTCATCGTGAGAAGCATCCCACTTGCCCATTACAGAATGAACGAACTCCTCTGCATATTTCACCACCTCCCTCATTTTCAATTTTGTGTCTGCACCCTCATGTCTATCGCCCACAGTGACAGTTGCTTATCTTGTTGAGAAAGCCAACCCCAACCAAGAACCCTTAGTTCATTTTGCTCTGGATTTCAACACTTCAAATTGACCTTGAGGTGCACAGTGACTAAAATAGACTAAACCATTCATCATCTTTGTAGCATGTGTTATCACTCAGGTTTTTCCCCAAAACTTGTGAGAAAAGGGAATACGGCCGAGGTAACCACTAACCAATCTTTTATATGCAATTTCTAGCCAAACTGCATCCAGAGAGGGCTCTCTCTTTATAATTTAACTTTGTTTTTGAAGTTTTTATGCTAGCCATGATGTGCAGAGGTTTGTTTTAAGTTTGTTTGGATGGTTTTAAACAGAGCTAGGATGTAAGTCTGAAAGAGATTATTCCATTGGGTAATGGAGTCTATGAAGATGGACTGCTGAGTGTGTTTCTGTGATGATGGGCAATACTACAGAACAAGATAATCAGTTTTGGAACAATATTGAAAGCTGGTGATTGATGGGATGTAAGCCAGTCAAGAATTCTTTATCATGGTGGCAGAGGGAAGGTGCATGAATATTTTCAAGGAGCAGTGAAGAATTCCTTGGCAATTTTCAAAATGAAAGAATTAGTGGAAACAGAAGCATTTAAGAATTTCTGTTTATGCTAGTTCTGAAGAAAACATAAATAACAGCAGGAATTGAACACAAAGTGTATTTAAACAAGTTCTGGGCTATTCTTTTTCCCTGTTGTTAAGATTCATGGAACATATATGAAATTTGCAAACATAGAAAACACAAAAACACAGTTTAGAATAACTTATTGAGCCAAAGAAAGACACAGGAATTCTGTAGCAGAGTCTAGAATCATCAAATCCAGATTCAGAAGGTCCAACAGCAATGCATTTCAACAGCCTTTGTATTAATAAATATCAGAGTTACAGCGCAGTCCAAGAGGAGAATCACCAACCCCGAATACATTCCTTGGGGGGGTATTTATACAAAAAGAGAGTTACAAAATATCTTGTGGATAAGATAAGAAGCAATAACTTCCTTCAGTCACTCTGTCAGAAATAAATGCAGAAATAAAGGTAGGAGTTATTGTGGCTGTGCTGGCTTCTTTAACTGACAAGATATTTTAGACTTTTCAACCCAGGAATTCGGCTGATAGTTGTGTCTTTAATTTGCATTCCTCCGTTGTTGTTCTGATCTTTTCACTTGCTCTTGATTCATCTTTAATGTGTTTTGATCCTTGCTTGAGCTCCTTCCTTCATATCTGCCACGTGTCTTGCTATTTGACCAAGTGTACATAGGCAGAAAGATCCAAATTACCTAGGCAAAACTTCCAACATACTCTGCCACCACTGTTCTGTAGGCAACTGATGTCTTTGTATTTTTACAAGTATTTCATCAGCCTCAATATACCTGTAAAAGTTAGGCTTTGACTTCAAAAAGATGATTTATTTCATGTTCTATAAAAAACAAATTTTCCAATTTGTCATATAAATTTTGTTCGGAAGGAGGCCCTGTGTCTTCTGAGGTGCTGGATGATGCAATGATCTGATTTGTTACATACATGTTTACCTTGTGAGCATACTGTTGATGTGATAACAATTTTTGATTGCTTGTCAGTAAATTGGGTAGACCCTTCTGCTGCAAGTTTGTGAATTTCTCTGTGAAGGCATTAATGTCCATCTACATTTCTTGACACTTCCTTTCCAAAGTCTGTATAAAATTTCTCATAGTTAGCACCTTCTTCACTGTCAAAATGGTGCCTGTCCTATCCGAGATGTCCAAAGCTGCTAGCTATTCTTTAGTATTGGTATTTAAAAAATGGATGAGCCTATTGGCCTGCTCAGGCATATTTCCTAATGATGCCCTGACCCTTTGAATTTGCTCTTGTGCCCTTTCTATCAATTCAATTTGTTCATAGATTGTCTGAATTGATAGCCATTGGTCAGTAATGGACTGGCCAATCTTGGTCCACAAAATCATTTTAATGTCTGCCAGAGGTTTATGCAAGGTGAGATCCTTTTCCAATGATTTCACCTTGTTCTCCAGGGCCTTCACCTCTCTGGTCTTCTTTGCTACTGTTATTTTTGACTTGTCATAGCTCACTTCTAGCTTGGCTAGTCTTTCTTTTGCCTCTTTGAGCTCTGACATTTGAGCTTCTAGCTCTTTCACTGCCTTCATCATTTCTTCCATTCTCATGCTGGTCTCAGGCTCTGTTGTTGCTGCTGCTGTAGCATCTGTAGTTGCTGTACCTGTTGTTAATGTTGGTTGAGTGGGAGGGATCGCTGCTGTGTCTGTGGGGGGAGCAGAGAAAATTGTTGGAGCTGTTTCAGGTGGCTGGGAGGTCGACTCTCCCTGCTTAGCTTGCAATGCTTTCTCCAGCTCTTGCTCTGTCTGCATTAGCCTTTGATTCATTCTCATCAATAAATCCATTACATCCTCTTCTGCTTTTTCTTGTGCTAGTTCTGTTGTTTGTGGATGCATGGTGACAGGCAACTCTAATTGCTTTCTAAGGGCAGCAATATCTTCCTCCTTTTTGATCAATGCTTTGATGCCCTTGGCATCCTTGGGATTATGTCCCAACTCAATAATTATTTCTTCCAGAGTCTTTATTCGGTTGTCTTTGGCTAGAGAAGAGATCTTCTCTAAATCCAATTGAGCAGATGTATTACTCAATGACTCTTTTAATTGGTGGGCCAGCATTGCCTTGTCTGCCAGTGTAGCATAGACCATTTCACCCGTTTGTTTGTGCAATTCTATTTGGTCTGTTGGATGTATGTCTTTGGCAAGGACCTCTAGATTGGTCCTTATGTAGGCAGCTGCAGACTGTGGCTGCTGAACCTTGGGCTTGAAATGACTTAAGATCATTTTCTCCTCCTTGATGTCATAGGCTGCCATTAGTCTATGCTGTTTGGAGGGTGTCATCTTAAGAAATTGATCATACAACGTAATTCTTAATGACTCATTTTGAGCCTTGATCTCCATAAATGATTGTTTGATGTCTGATTGTTTCTTGGCTTGTGACCTTGAGGATGAGACTTCCATTCCATGCTGCCTCTCCCCTTCTTGTTTGTGAGAGCTAGCGGAAGTCTGTTGGCTGATGGCCCTCTCTCCTCTTGTGCTTTCAGTGATGTCTTCCACAATGGCCTCTTGCTGTTCTGTTGACCCACTTGCAGGTGTGGTCTGTTCCCGGTCTCTTTTCTTACTTCTCTCCTCAGGAAGAGGAGTCTGCAGTGCTGGTACTTCTGGTGCTTGTGCCTGTAGTGAAGGGGCTTGCCCTTGACTGTGTTCTTTTGAGGTAGTTGGTCTTCCATTGTTTCTAGCTCTGCAACTACCAACTCCTTGCCCTTTGCTGTCCCTGTTGTTGGTGTAGTCCTTTCCTGGGCAACCTATTGTGAAGTTGTAGCAGTTGATGAGCTTTCCCCAGTTTGCTGTGGTATTTTGAATGACACCTGCCCAAAAGAATCTAAGTCAAGAGTTTTTTCCAAAATTTTCATGGTTTGTTCCATTTTCTCTTCCTCAGTTAACTCTTCAACTAGTGTGCCCGCCACCCACTCATCTTGGTTGGCAAACTTTTCTATGTCAGGGATGCTGCAATGTTCATAGGGTGCCAGCCTATATTTTACCTTTCTTGTATTGATAAAGCCATATGGGTCATAGGGTACCCACCAAAAGCTTCTCTTGAGTCTGAGTGTTTGACCCAATATTTCATCAGCATCCTTCCATCTCTCTTTCTTGTTCATAACAAAGGGGCCTAACTGGTCTCTGAGTTTCAGTCGAGCTTTTTTCTTTGTGCTATGGAAGTGACTCAGATCTGAATTGATGAATTGCCTGAAATATTCCAAGGCAAACAGTCTCATTGGCACATATCTGGGCATCCTGTAGGGGCATAGCTCACAGCCATATATCCTCAGAATAGTGTGATTTTGGTAAAAGTACCATTCACCTATTTTATAGTTTTTGGAGAGCTGTAGTATCTTTTGCATATCATGTGTCAGTCTAGGAGGAGGAGTTCTCATTAGGAGAGAAGAGACTGGGTATACAAACAAATCAATAAACTCATAATAAGAGTAGGGAGAGCTGCAGACTTCATGAAAGACTGGGGTCCAAAAAATCACAGAGCTCCTTTCCCCTTTATGGTCCAATTTTCTAATGGGGAATTGGAAGATATCTGGCTGGTAATATAAGAATAGATGATAGATATAGGATGAATATTTAAAGATTCCCTCCCTGTCTAGCCTCAACAATTGGTCATGTATCTTGTTGGCAATAAATTTGGCATAGTTGTATTTGACAGCAGGGGGTTGCCCTGGGGTAAATATAGACATCATAACCAATATGGTTTCATCAATATGCTCACTTGTCTTGAACCCCAGGACAAAAGATATCATATCAACAACTAATCTACCCACTTCAATGAAAGATGCATAGTGGAAAGGAGGTGGCTCCTTAGGCTGGCGATTTGCTCTCATAAACACTTGGGCAATTCTGGTTATCTCTGAGCTGGAGAGTTTGGGACCTTCATCCAGGAAGAACTTCATGGTAAGAGGAAACTGGAGGTGGGTTGGTTTGAAGTTCAGCGTTTGATTTATAGAGTCAGGAGTAATATGAAAAAGGGTAGTCCCAGATGGACTCTTAACTGCCCTGTTTGTTGGCTCATAGTTCTCACAACAGAGGTGAATGATCTCAGGGAATATATTCACAGAGGGGAGGTAGTATCTGGGTAGATTTGATTCCCAAATGCCATAGACATCATTTTGATTTAAGTAACTATTTCTGATCTCACACACTGCTTGCAGATGGTTTTGGTAGCCTACTAGATCTTGGATTAGATAGTCTCTATCAGCCAAGGGCAAATGTTCCAACTCTTTGTGAGGTGCATTAAGGGGAGTGATGTTCAAGGCCACTGGACCTTCCATGGCTAAGCTCTGTTGCCTTTAAAATTGGAAATTTTGGTTCCGTGCAAGCAAAATGGGTGAAACAATGGCTCTGTGGATTTCTCCGGGATTTTCACTGTTGAAACTGGTTTGTTGGCTTTAATTTAGATCTGTGGATTGAAGTTAGCTGGAGAAAGAGGACTTATGGGCTTCTTTGGCACAATGGGCTGCAATTATGGGCAAAAGGTAGCTTTCGGGGTTTCTTGTAGAGTTTGCAGGGCTGAACGAGCTCAATTTTAGCTCACTGTGCAAATTTATGGTGGATTGAGCAAGATAGAGCTTTATGGGGGATTTTTGGGCAGCAACACAGTGTTTTTCTCTTCAAATTATAGGTGCTGTGGCCAATTCTACGGAGAAACTAATGAAAACAGAGTCGGGAGCAAATTGTTTGTAAATACTTGTTTTCTCGGTGGAATGGTCGATTTGTAGGTGACACGGCGAGCCAAGGGGTCGAGCTGTGGAGTCGAACTGCTGGGTGGCGGACTTATATGGTGAAAATGTTCGTTTGCACGTGAATTCGCATGCATAGGTTGCGTACATAAAACAAATAGAAATGGGTAAAAACAACATTTTCACCCCTTTTTACCCGAAATTTTGACTTTGGCGGGTTCGGGGCGCTTTTTTCGAATGACGTCAGCATGATGTCATTTTGTCGTGTAGCGGGTATGGATGATGATGTGGCAGGTGACATGGCAGGTGACGTGTCAGGTGATGTCAACAGATAGGCAGGCGGCAAGGTGGGTGACGTCATCAGGTGATGTGGGCATGACGTCAGCAGGGAGGCGGGCGGGTGGTAAGTGGTATTCCCCGCATCGCTTTTGGGGGGAAGTGGTTTCGGGGGAGGTGGCTCCGAACACGCCGGGCGTTTGACACGCGTCCTTGATACGGCAGAAATATCGCCCATCCCCCGGACGCTATCGTTCGGCACGTTGGGGCTTCCAATATCGCTGACCACCGTCGGATTTGGCAGCGCCGATCGGACGGTTGGCGGGTAATAAAGGTGGCGGCAGGTTAACTTTGGGGACCCGCTTTAATATTTCGGGTTTTTGTAATGTTTGCGGTGTATTTTCGGACTTTGGGTTACATGGGTTTTGTGGGTTTAATTTGCGGGTTTCGGCTATATTATTTAGCCAGAGGCTAAACAAGTCCCGATGGGCACGTGGAGGGTTGTTATTGGCCCCGGGTGGACCAATAACTCCCGACGAAACGTTAACATATAGCTATAGTTAGCCAAGGGTCGGGGTATTAGATTTTTTAGGGATTTTGTGTATTTTTACATAGTAAGGGAGGGGAATATACATAGGAGCTATATAAATAGGGTTAGTAGGTTAATATGACTATGTGGGATGGGTTTGTATGGTTTAGGCTAAGTTTATAGAGTGAAAACTTAGGCATGGGGGGAATGGAAGGATGCCAAGTGGTGAAGTTTAGGAATCTTTGGCAAAATGGAATAAAGGCTTTTTACATAAGAAATGTGGCTTGTTTTGCCTAGGTGAATACACATTTTCACTTAGTTTTTCTATGAGATGAAGTGGACTAAAGGTAATGAGCAGATCTGATTGCCCTTGGGGGGAATGTTAGTAAGTGTTTCTTGGGAAAATGGGGAGGGGAATTAGTCATGCTCCATTTGTTTTGTAGCCACCTTGCTATGGTACCTTATGATTTTTATGAGATGGCAACTTGTTCCAAAGGAGAAAATTGCTCATAAACCATGCTTCTATACCATCAAAACTGCATACCCAACCTAGTATACCTAACATTTTCTTTTCATTTTCATTGGGTGCACTTGAACTAGCAAACCCTGATTTTTCTCTTTTCTTTTAGCTGCTCTCCTATCTAAGTCTACCCTTATTTCTTCCAGGGCTCAGATTAAGCTGTTGAGACCCTTTGCTTCTCTATTTAACTATTTGTCTACCAAGCTTAAACTGTTTGTACAGACCTTTATTCTCTATTCTAAGACAAGTAAATTCAAACATGATCTAGCCAGGATTAGACTGCCTGGCTATTCATCCACTGTGGCAAGAATCAACTACCTATACATAGTGAAGTTCTTCAAAATATGGAACCTTTGCAGCATGGAAAGCATGAACATATTTGGCATTTCTCCAATCAATCACGAAAAATGAAACCTATTGGTATAGGAATCTAACAGCATGGTAAACGAGCATAATCACCCTATAATTAATTAATAATTGCCCTAATAAAGGATTATTGTGGAGTAAGGATTGCAGTGTATATATATATATATAGACTCCTCATGGTTTCTACCAGCTCTAATGGTTCCATGCTGTCCTTGTGTCCATTAGCTTCTGTCTCTTTATTTGTTGCACTTATATTCAAGCCTCTTCTTCATGACTTTAGGGTTTTTGTGCATCTTCCATATTTACTTTTCCTCTATGCTATTCTTCAATTCTGAACCCTACTTGATCTAGTTGTAATTCTGATTTTGCATGAAGTGTGAGTATGATGAATACAGTTAGATATGCTTCATTTCTAGATCTATGGCATTTCCTTTTAAATTTTGGAAATTATGCACATTGTCAATTTTTTGCTATTTAAAGCTAAAGTCCTCCTTATTTTTTTGAAGAATCCAAAAGAACTTTTCCAAATTCTAATCTTTCATACTTATTCTCTACTGGATAAGCCATCCAACGAATACATGCTTTTGAGTTCCAAGCTGAAAATTATATTTCTTTGAAGTCAAGAACTTTCAATGTTCCACCAAGTTTTTGTGAAAATTCCTAGTCCTCAAGGAACCCTTACTGCAACAAATCTGAATCTACTTCACCTACTTGATTTTAATATACATTATCAAGCTATTCTCTGAACATTGAAGCAAATTACTTCTGCAGCCTACACTGTTTTAAATTTGATTTACATGAAACAAGGAAACTGAGCAAAGAACAAGATACATAAGACACAACTATTTTTGGACAAAATGGTCCCTGGAAAAATCCAATGCGGGAAAACCGGTGCAGCAGCTCTGAGGGTTTATTATTATTAAGCAGTAATTCTAAATACAAGTGCTGGTAGCCCTCCCGGCAAAGCAGTGATAGAGAAATACAATGGCGAAAAATTTCAGTGAGTTTTACTTCACTTCACCTGGCAGATTCCGGCTGATCGGGTAGCAAGACTAGCTAACCCTGGCTACTTCTGTGTTGGCTCTGCGCAAGCCCTACGTTAGCTCTTTTGCCTATTGCATCAGCTTTCCCGGCAATTTTGACAGTTCCCGACAGTTTCGGCTTTCTGCGTGGAAGACAACTTTCTCCTCTGCGTTGGCCCTTTTGGCTCTGCATCAAAGTTGTGTGGGCTCAGACTGGCCCATTGTCAGTCCTCCTAGCTACTGCGCTGCCTCCACAAGCTTCTCTCCGCCTCTCTGTCTGTATTCCTGAACTATCTCTGCTCCTTAGCTCAAGATCTCCCCAATCAATTTTCCACCTGAGAACTTCTCACCTTAGAAAATCGATTTCCTCAATCTCTTTGTGTCTTTCTAAATGAATGCTAAGCCTCCTTCTTATACTTTTTCTATTGAGACTTCAGCGACCGAGATTAAGTCTCTAATCAATGGCTAAGATTAAAACGTGTCTTGATCTGCCTTCTAGATCATTCTCACCCATATGGGGCTAAATTTCCCTTTGGAGGAGCTAAGATTTCCGGGGCTGATTTTTCTAGTGAGGCTGAATTTTCAGAGGGCCAAATTTCTCTAGAAGCCAAAATTCCAGTGGGTTGAAATCTAGGTTCCAATAGTGCTATATTTTCTGTGTATACTCTTTGGGTCAAGGACCTATTTTTTCCAGATTCAATAGAGTGAAGGAGGATTTGTTTGGGCATAATTTTTTGCTGTTCCTGTGGTTGATTTTCCTATTTTATTTCCTTTGCAATTTAATTTCTGAAGTTAAAAATACCAGTGTATTTATTTTCCAACATTTTTCAGAATTTTATTGAGCAAAGTATTTTCTAGGTACAAATTAATTGTTGAGGAAAAATAAATGAAACCTGGTATTAAAAGTTAACAAAATGATTTACAGATTTGAAATCTGACAATGTATAAATATAAATCTTCCAATCTAGATCCAGCTTCTATAGATCTACATCATAGATCCATAGCCAAACTTATTGATCTGCACTCAATGCACGTGCTGACCTCTACAATTTGCAATCCGATTCTCCAATTTACAGATCTATTTCTCATTTTCCTCTAGATCCATGCTTCCTTAGAAGTCACAGAGCAGATAAGTTGGGTATATGGAGGCAAAACAATCATAAAAAACGATCATCAAGGTTAGAGGAGCATTGCTGCCAAGGTGAGTAGCACTGTAGTCACTTTGAATTGAGGCACCTATGTCCAGATCTGCAGGACCAACCATTTAGGATTTAATTGTCATTAAAGAATTGGGGCACCCATTGATAATTGTGTCAAGGTATCTATTTCCTTCTGATGAATTCAATGGGTATTTGATTTATGAGAAGAGTATCACCCTGGTTATGTTGTTATCATTATGTCCATTTTCTTGTTGTAGAGCTAGCTTGAGAGTGAGTTTGTTAATCGGGAATGGAAAATAGTTTAAGGAAATCTAGCTCGAGAATTAATTGAAGAATCATCCTTTCGAAATCCAATAGGCAGTGGAGCAGATCATGTTTATGATCCATTTAAGATCTGATTGGTGTTGAAAATTGTAGTGAGTGGAAGGTCTTCTTTGGTGCGTGCCTTAGCCAGGAAGACCACGAGTTGTCCTTTGACCATGGAACAAGTTCATGGAGATGGTGAGTTTATTTCTAGTTTGCAGGAATAATATTCACAAGTTCATGTGTAGTGTTGAAGGATCAGTTATGTGGACCCTTCTTCAGATTAGCTACAGTTTGAGTGGCAGTTTGAGTTTATAAAAAGAGTTGGAAACTTCAGCCTTTGATTGAAGGACGATGAGTTATAACTCCAGTGATGATTGGAGAAGGGGACCAATTTGACTCAGTTAACTAGCTAGTACCAACTCAACTTCCGAATTTGTAACTTGCCTATTATAGCATGGACTGAATCTATAAAGGAAGGACAAGAGGCACAAAGTAATTCAATCAGTTCTGTGCATAAAGGTTTGTCACAAGACAAAGCTCACGGGCTAGTGTGAGAGAGCCTTGACTTTGGAGCGCAAGAATTGTGTCCTAAAGAATAGGAGCACAAGTGTTCTAGGAATTAGGAGGATTGGTTGTGGTAGGTTGTGATCGGACCAGGCGGAACATGGTGTGTGATGATATGTTTAGAATATCAGAGGAGGTTTTTTCACAGGCAAAAGTTGGGTTGTATTAAAGGAATCTGAAAAAACAATTTACATTTGGCAGTTTAGCTGCTTAACAAGAAGCCAGTTATAAATCAGACAGAAAACTTAAAAGAAGAGCTGCAAGACAACTTTGATAATAAACTACCCATTAGGGAATACAAGTGCACAATTTTCAATGAAGATCCAACCCTATCTCTTTAGCCATGTCAATTTATAATCTATTAGAAACTTGAACAACTGGCTTTTCAACTTTTCATCTTTTTACATCCTTTCTGTTTCCATAAGATCTAGGTTGCACGTAACGGGGAAACGGGTATGAGTTTTCGAAATGGGAAGCGATACGAAACGCGACCTCCCCAAATTTTGGAAACAGGGAAACGCGAATATATATATATATTGAAAATATTTAAATATATATATATGTGCAATCATAAAGCATAACTGATACATTATAATTTATTACACTTAAACATTAAGATTTAATTTACTTCACATTTACTCATGAATGATCACATAATGAAAATAAAAATATCGGAATATCCAAAAGCAACCTTTGTTATATATCCAAATCTCAAAATTAGCCTTTATTTATATTAATATATGAGGCTGCAAGTACAATAAAGACTATAAGGCTGCAAGAGAGAGATCCAAATCAGGATTTTTTGCATCCACATTCCATTCTTTAGAAGGACCACTGTTGTATTGGGAGTCTCCTTCTACATAGTCGAACGACTTTAATGCTCTTGATTAAATACAAGTTTCATACCTTAGTACCCTACATGATCTTGATTATTGGGAGTTTCCCCTACATAGAGGGCTTGATTAAATACAAGTTCCATACCCTAGTACATGATAAAATCCAATGGAAACATTGCAATCCCCCCAATCCTGAAATCTTGAAAAACAGATAAGTCTGCTGGATTTTGAGTGAGATCTAAAATTCTACTTTTTCCATATGAAATTCAATGAGGGCGAAACCACTCTCAAACATCTTGAGTCATTTCATGGTAATGTTAAAAATTTAAGTAAAAGTGATATTCTCCTTTATTTTTCATAAAAGGATGAAAATGAAAAATAAAGAAGAATATCACTTTTACTTTAAGAATTTAACATTACCATGAACTGCATATGCCTCAAACTTCCTGATGAACTGCATATCAACACTAGGGCAAAAATTCACGTTTATAACTTTAGACATGTATTTAAAAGCAACTAGAAGTCACTAACATACCCTAAAAACAAATTAAAAAACAAATTAAAAAAAATTAAAACAAAACATAAGTTAATGAGGAAACGTGGGTCGTACGGCTGTGAAACGCGTTTCTGGCCGTACTGGCCACGTTTCCTGAAACGTGTTTTCGCATTTCGTACCAATTTCTGTATGGGAACGGACCTCTGTACTATGTTTCCTGCAACATAGCATAAAATATTTTCTACAGATCTCAGATTCACACTTTTCAATACGATTTCCTCTTCAGCCAACATGCAAACATTGCACCATATCCTGGCATAATTATTCTTTATGTGTGTGCACTTCATAAAGTTAATTTTCCATTCTTACCATAGTAGCAATATTCGGCTGTATTGGCATTTGGTGTACAGAAATTCATAGAAATTGAAAATTGGTGGATGTTTGATATAGCATGGAACAGCTAACTAAATGCTTAAATATATTTGCAATTTAAAATTTTTAAAGATGGAACAAGTGTTATTATGTGTGTTGAAATATATTTAAATGTTTGAATTTCATGCTATAGTTTAGCCCACTCTGTTAAAATTTAATTTTTAATAAAACATTGGAATTTCAACAATTTAACTTCAATAATTTAACTGTGCTGATATTATCATGCTATAATTTAACTTTTAATGATTCAAGCATTCATTAATTGTTAATATACGAGTAGATCTAGAATAACGGCATATCCTTATGCCCAATGATAATTCACACCATTTTTTAACTCATTGCGTTCATGAATCTTCAAACAATATGCTGTTTCATATAAATGAACATAAACTCCAATAGCGTAAGAGAGTGATTTTGCAGAGCAACACAAAGTAACAATGGACACACAAAAACACGGGAATCATTTCAAACAAATTTGTGACTCTTGTTCTATGTAATATTTTGAATGAATGTTGGAAGTCACACATGTTACTTGATCAACCTAAAAAAGATACAGGTATTGAGGTCATAAGCCTGGAATTATTACTTATGATTTGAAATTTATCTATATCATTCTGTTTCATTTGTACTTTTGTGTTAAACACTTGCATGTTAAACTCTATTTTCACACTAGTAAATTTCATGGCTAGTAATGGAATGAGGATGGCTATATCATGTGTGTGTATATATATGTGTGTGTGCATGTTGAGTGGTTATATCATATGTTATATTTCAAATATGAGATATGTTTCAAGTTGCTTACAGTGATTAATATACGTTGCTTGAAAATTTTGAATGGGTTGACCATTTTTAAATTTTATAAAATTTGAAACTTGCACATTCTTGTACTTATGAGATGTCTACTTCTGTATTTTAGTCATACTAGGTATTTTGTGTAATGTATTTTTTTTTATTGGTTTTTTGTGTACCTAATTGTATTAATATCCGTATTTGTACTTGAATATTGCTACTATGATTCATACAATAATCAGTTGGACTTAGTGTCAATGTCCGCATCACCGAAACTTAAGGTGCCATCTTCTCCCATTGGTGGATCGGCCCAACATATCACCTATAATCTGGGATGATTTCTACATCATGAATTGATGCAAGGATATTGAAGAGTCTACAAGGGGTGGCGCACCTCATCATAGATCTATCCTATTTGTATAAGTTGTTACTCCATCCTCTAAAATGCACCCGTAAATTGAAAGTAGAGTTCTAGCAGTCATTTTTTAAAATCACGATTGTATATTTCATTCAATCATGCTGTGTTTTGTTTTTTGTGTTATGTGTCTGTTTCCTTCTTGTCATAATCTATTTGGAAGTAAAAATTTATAGGATTGCTTTAGATTCAGATCTGGTGTTTGTTTGCCAATAAATCTTTCTTGTCTTGATTTCATGCATCTTCATTGAATTTACAGAATTGCTATGCTTATTATTTCCTTTTCATTTCAGGACTAAAGGTTTGACGTAAGGAGTGCAATGTTGTCCGTGCTCATTATTCTCTTCTACCTCATTGAAGACAATTAGGGTACACGCCAAGAATCCCAACACATCACGTTGGTGATTCAACTACCATATGGTGCATTTTATATTAGATAATCGTTTAGTATCTGCAAATGAAGCAAATTGCTTTTGACTATTGTGTTAAAGCCTAGTAAATAATTCAAGTGAAATAATCTTTTAGTAAGTTTGTATTGTTGAAAATTTTGAAACTGTTGTGGGCAGTTGTAGCATCGGAAAGAGGAAGTAAGGGGGTATCTTGATTCATACTTCGTTAATGTATGTATTGTTACTGTCCTGCGGTTTGAAATCATTATTTGGTGTTTCTGAATCGATGTGTGAGTTTTTGCATCCTTTAGTTGCAGGTTAGCTTTGAGTAAGGCATCCAACATAAACAATGTTTATGTAATCTGTTATGGATGAAAGAACATTGGCTTCAGGATGTATAAAATAAAGTCTCAAATCTGTTAATTTAGTGCTTTGATGACTGTCAACTGTCATTTCAGACAATTTGTGTGCACATATTTCTATATAATATATCTGGAGTATTTTCTATTAGATTTGAATTAGGCAGAGGATCATTAACCCTTTTGCATTTTGTGTGTGTCAAGATGACATTGCATGTAAGGCGTTCTAAAATCAAACAAGATTTAAGTTTAAACACATGGAAATTTAGCATGAGTCTCATTCATGTAGTACTCGGATGATAACTGCATACAAAGAACTCATTCTTGTTCTGGACTGTCCCATTGTTGTATCAGTGAGGACAGCTTTGAGAGGCTGGGGGTTCAAGAAATGTGGTGGGATCTTTATCTCTTCTGTTTTTGTTCCATTTCAACAGCCTTCAGAATTGTGGGTTGTTTGACCTAATAATAATAATAATAATCTAATTTTAAGGTCATGGCCAATAATAATAATAATCTAATTTTAAGGTCATGGCCAAGTCAGAACTGTGGGTTGTCTGACCAAATAATAATAATAATAATAATAATAATAGTAATCTAATTTTAAGGTCATGGCCAAGTCAGACACCAAATTGGTCTATGAGATTCCCCCTTTTATGGGACAAGGGATCCACCTCCGTACAGCCATTTGATTGCTAAAGTCTATGGAGGTGTACATACTCTACAGCCCTCTGGATTTACCCTGTGATCTCTTATGATAACACACGCTCTTAACCATTAGGCCCATTTAAGTTATACCTGGTGCATTACTAAGTTTTTCATCACATACTGCTCTTACAACATAAAAGCTGACAGAATTTCCTTACCACATTCTGCTCTTACAACTTAAAAGTTGACGGTCTTTTCTTAACCGCATGGTAATTGTTAATTTAATTTATTCACCTCTTGTATATGATGACTCGATGGAGTTCAAGAATACAATTTCTTAAGACTTGAAAGAGTATGTGACTCATTTCATTGGAGCTTTTCTTAACCGCATGGTAATTGTTAATTTAATTTATTCACCTCTTGTATATGATGACTCGATGGAGTTCAAGAATACAATTTCTTAAGACTTGAAAGAGTATGTGACTCATTTCATTGGAGCTCCAATAATAAAACACTGAAAACTGCGATTAATAATAAAACACTGGAAACTGGGATCTGTAACAGACTAAAGTCCAATACAATGCAAACCAAACAGTCTTTTGACATTCTTTAGCATCAAGATATCTATATCTTTTCTGTAAAACATTATGTTCCCCAGGGATGCGTTCGCTGCATTCCCGACGTCCTGAGACTAGAGGGTCAGGTTGAGAATGTGCCTTCTGCCATCTCTTCCAAAGGAGCATCCCGGGAAATTCAATATGAGATGTCTAGGCAGATCCTAAGGCTAGCGTAGTTTATTAAATAATATAAAAGAAAACGATTGCTGTTTCTTTTTGTTTCTGTAAGAGCTTTACTAGTCATTTTAAAACCTCTCCATTTATGCTCAGCCTAGCGTCCTCCTTTTTGTTTTTCTCTGTTTTAATTTTTTTTGTATCACATATGATCATCGATCATCTCTGTTAATAAAATGTTTTCATATGAAACTTTTATATCTTCTCAGATTGTGAGATTTTGATGCATGGATGCATCATTGCATGAAATTCAAGTTGGGTAATTGGATGTAGCGTTGTGTTTATTTATGATTAGTTTTAAAGGGGGTTGTTTTTAGTGACTTTTTGGACTTTCCGGTGCCAGAATTCGGCAAAATGTTTTGAGGTGAAATATTGATTTGTGCTATTTAAGCTGGTTTTTTTACTGTATATATGGATTAAGTGCCCTGAAAAACCCCTAGGGCACTTCCATTGTGCAAGGGTTACCCATCAAGCTTGTGATTTCAATAAATTCCTGCCAGATTTTAGAGAAATTAGACCGTAAAAATCCACTGGAAAAGCTTCCAAAAAGTCTCACTAAAGGCAACTCGGTTTTAAAGGTGTCGTCTACTGAGGTGACAAATTTGCCAGGACGACAAAAAATGGCCAGATTTTAGCAATTTTTTTTTCAAGAAATCTTGCAGGAGTGTTTGAATCGTGTTTTTGATGGTGAAATGGATTCGGCACCATCAAAAACTTTTGGTGCACCCAAAATCTTGAAGTTTGACCGCTGTAACCTTGATTTACAAAAATTTCTGCTGGATTTTATCAAATTTTTATTGGAATTTCCATGATTTTCCTAGTAAATTTGAAGGCTGGTTAGACTACGGCAATTTTAAATTATTTTTGGTAAGCATAAAATTCTGTTAATGTAATATATTGTCGGTTTGACCCATGGAGGATTTGGACGTTGAATCTCATGGTTTACTAATTGAGCTTTCCCTGTGGGTTTTTATTTTTGTGTTGGCTGACCTAATGGGAGATTTGAACTTAGAATCTCAAGAAACATAGCATTTCATTATCAAGACAATTGAAGTTTGAACTTAGAATCTCAAAGAACATAGCACTTCATTATCAAGACAATTGCCAATTCATTATCAAGACAATTGCCAATTAAGCTAACCCTGAAAATTTATTGTAATATAATATTTAAATATTTTGATTATTTTTTTAGTTATATTATCAATAATGTTAAAAATAACTCTCATAAAGGAAGACCTATTTGGAAGAATATTTAAATCCTACGGCACTTGATTTTCCAATCAAGTTCAAGACTCTGAACTATGCGCTGCTAAGGTCTTTTTTGGTATGCCAATATAAATAAAATATAAATATAAATATATATATATATATATATATACCACCTTGAATCTAAACAATAACTTTTTGGTATGCCAAAATATATATATATAAACCACCTTGGATCTAAACAATAACTAAATTCGATAGTACTATTCGATAGTAGTATTAGTTTCCAACCTAGCAAAGAAATAGAAAGATATACCAGGGTTGTAGCTACTAGTTAACAACATGAACATGGCAGACATAAACATCAGGTTTTCCCTTTGGGACCTCCTCCTGATTTGGATTGGGTTTTAATTTTTAACATTATTGGAAATATGCTGTGTTATTTTTGTTTTTGTTTTTTTTTTTGTTTTTTAAACATCGTTGAAAATGTTGAAAATGTGCGGTGTGTCAATGTGAGAAAGAATTTGTTTTGTGATTGTTGAGAGTTTTGATTAAGTTGTATTTTCTACATTAGGAAATGTATATGTCATTCTTCATCTATTTAATATGGGATTGACATGTAGTATTTAAATAATAAAATATTTCAGTGTCTATATAAATACAATAATTTTATTTTATATTATATATAGAGAGTAATTAAAAAATAATTTTATTTATTTTGTTAATCAATGAGTATGGTTTATATCCACGCATGAGAGGTGTGTAATTTTTTCTATTCTTAACATGGGTTGACACATGACAATCGAAAAATATTAATAATGAAAATAATATTTTAATCTTGATCATAAATAAAATATTTTAATATTGATCTTTAGTCAAATATTTTAATATCATTTTTTTATATATCTATATAAAGTAATTCAAAGATTTTTTTCAACGACATGTTGCTCATTATGATGGATATGTGTAACTCTTTTTGTCTCCTTGAGGGATTTGACCCCTCAATTGATATATCTTGTTTTAAGACAAATCTACATTGATTATTAATATATATGTCCACTCAACACTAATGCACATCAAATATTAGTTTATTTTGACTACTTTGGATACCCATCTATACGAGGTTCATTATTTTGAGTTTGAAATGGCTTGTGTCCAAGGTTTCTTGGAGAGTTGGCTAGGGGGTCATGTTAACCATACGCTATAGGAGTGAATTTGTTGGATATCTTTTATGGAGGCCACAAATTTCAAGGGGGTAAGAATGGGTGTTCATTCCTTTCTTTGCTTAGGTTTTCTAATTGTGAGGTCATTTTGGAAGAGCGAGGAAGATTGAATTTAGTATGGTTTGGTAGTTTCTTTGTCACTTTCTAATTATTAATTTATTTCCCTCCTTTAGTTCTTGTATATTAAGAACTAGTGTACATCCATCTTAACCTTAGATCTATCAATGAGAAATGGATCAAATCCCTTGAGATGAAAGTTTTTTTAACACTGAGAAAATGCTTGCACTTAAAGGGATTTGATCCCTCCCTTTTGCCATTGGATAGATTTGGTGTTAAAATAGGTTTACACTCGTAAGTTCATCTTGTTCTAATGGTATTCCACCACATTCTTTGAGTTGAGGGCTCTCCCCTCCTAGCAACAACATATTTTGTTAGCAAAATAACTCGAATATACCATGGACCTTTGTATCCCTGCCTTGAGGTTTATCCAGGGCCCTTCACAAGCCTCAAAGGCTCCCTTGTATTGATGAAGGACTTCATCCATGATCAATTTCCCCTTTGCATTAACAATCATCTCAAGATCCTCCAAGACCTTTACGGTGTTCTTGGAGTGCATTTCTTTGTGCTTGGTAATAAACCTGGGTTCAATTTCGAAGGGACATGCTTGGCCCGTTATGATAAGGCTCAAAGAATAGGTACCCCCACCCATGTGATATCTGGACTCTTGTTAAGTCATGTGGGATATATTATTGGCATTATAGTGGCATTGGAAATTTTTGATATTAGACCTTGCCCAAATTACTCCAACATGTCACTGATTCACCAAAGGTACCAATTACTCCATCATGTACCAATTTCAACAATCTAGTTGTATGTTTCTATTTCCACATGTTGATCATGGATACATCTTCGATTAGAACACACTTCTTCCTTATTCGAAATGATGCTGCAAATTTCCGCATGTGTAAACTCATTGTATTTGGCCATAGGTTGTTGAGTTGCCACTTGGGCACACGACTATGACAATAGTCAGCCTCTCGACAAATTTCTTTGCCATGCCATATTAACCACGAAGCCACATAGAAGACCATCTACCCCTATAGGAAGAGCAGAAGCCAAACCTTGACAGATAGCACATAGAGTAGATAAAGAATGACCACGAAGGAATGGATGCCAATTGAACTAAGGGAGGCCAAAATGTCTCCAACCCTGCCAAAGGATTCTGAGAGACTTTCAAGGAGGAAAAGATGAAATGAAATTCCCAAGGGAGAATGGTTCCCCACATCACTAAATCCCTTGAAAGTATGTTTTTTTTTATCTTCAAACCATAAAAAATATATTATTTGCATACATTTTTGTTAATTGACATTGATCTTTAAATTTATTAAATGTTGTTTTTACACACACATGCATTGACAAAAATACACATTAGAATGAGAAAGAGTAGATTCATTCATATATTAGTTGATGCAATGTCTCATTAACTAATATATTAAATTACTTTCATAGTAATTATAATATAAGTTCTAAATGTGTCTGACTTCTAAATATGACCATCATCTCTAACATGCTTCTGTGATGACCTTTTTACATGCTTATTCAAAATATGAAAAGGGAAAAGCTCTGGATAAACAAAACGTTTGTTGTCCATAGGATAATATCTTTTAAAAAGTGATTGAAAGTTCACTTTATTTAGTAAGGTTGATGAACTTCAATCTACATCACCATCCTTCTCTCTAACCTTTCACTCACCAATGTGATGAGAGCCAATGTTGGTTATGCAATCAACCTTCCCACCATTGACATAGAGCTTGGCTTGTTCAAAGTCTCAATAAAATTTGTATAAGGAGTGAAGCTTTTCAAAGTTATAACCACAATGTCTCCTTATTCCATTTCCCTTTCAATTGGTCTCTAATAACATTAACTTCTAACAAATGATTTTGCAAGGATTTAGAGGACTCCATTTTAATTGAAAATAACATACCAAACTCTCTATCTTTAATTGAGTGACAAATTTACTGTTATCATTTTGAACTTTGGGAAGCATCCCATTTTTTATAGAGAGCTTGATCAACATCACATCCTTGATTCTTCACATTATGTTCTACATGTGCATCCACATCAATCCCTTGTTTTTGTAAGGTCAGACAATTTACATTGCCATTAAAAAAATACATAGCATTCCATCAATTGTTATTGGTTCACCAAAAGGGAAACTATACCATTAATAGAGATTTAAAGCCTTAATATTGTATGTCAAAAAAATTATTAATCGGCTACTCTTGACATAGCTAAAATCATAATAAACTAGTACGTTAATGATTTGCAGAGCCCCACCACATCTAAAAAGGGCATCCCCTTGGCCGATAACAACATAACAAAACATTTTTTGATAGACCTTATCAACTAGAAAGAGGGGCCACTTGTGTCAACATTTGGTGGAGTGACTGGAAGGTCAACAAACCTCTTAACCATAATTGAGACTGTGTCATCCAATTTCTGCACCTCTTGCAGAACATTATCAATGCACAATAGAAGTTCTCATTGAGTCTTTGAACACTCCACTAGAACATGTCCCAAGAAAGTTTTCATTTGCTAATAGAGATTCACTGTTTACATGTAGTGGGTCTAGCAAGACTTGGTATTGTCAATTTCAGGAATCCAACTGCAAGTTTTTATCTCCAAATGTTGAACAAGGATAAATATTCGACTAAAACACACTTCCTCTTCCATATCTAAAATGACGTTGCAAATTTCCATCGAGGTAGATCCATTTTAGCTATCCATGGATCGTTGAGCCACCACTCGGGTGTGCCACTGTGATAATGGCCTACCCTCCTTGTCTCTCAGCCTCGAGGAAGTTCTTTGTTGTGCCATATTAACTAAGAGGCCACATAAAAGACCCCCTATCCCCTTGTAGGAAGAGCAAAAGCCGAGCCTCGACGGAGAGACCACATAGTAGATAAAGAATGGCCACAAAGGACTAGATACTAACTGAACTAAGATAGCCCAAAATGTATACAACCCTACCAAAGATGTAAGATACCCTCCTGGAAGTATCTCAATTTTCCCCTTAAATTTCTGGGTTTTCCTTGAGATAGTCTTAGTGATATTTCATCAAATAGTTAGTGCGTGGATGGTTGTAGGTGCACTTTTCTTCAATTTAATCTCAGATGAAGAAACACAGTGCTAGATAAATGCCCAAACGTTCTTCCAATTACCAATATATCATTCAAATTAAACTCAACAAGTGATACACTAATTATATACACTATGCTATAGAAAAATGAATCCCTTTCACCCATGAACTTAACTCAGAATTACATAGTAGCATGTTACTAATTTATGCACTGATAAGAGAGTTGTTATAACATAAGGGAAGCAAAGAAGCTTGTTATATTTCCATGAGGTGATGACATTGACCTCCTCAAACAAAAGTAACCACTGTCCTAAGTCTTTAGCTCAAATCATATGCCCAACAATTGTTCAACCCACTATTAGAGTGACCCATCAATAACAAGAGGAATATAATGGTAAGTACTAGTGGTTGTTGATTGAAGTGTATGATTGAAGATGGATGCCGCAAACCCCAAGAAGCACCAACAATATAATATTCTCTCCTACAAGAGAAATAACACATTCTGCCTCAAATATGATGTATGCAGCCACTGATAAGGCCTCAAATACATAGTCATCTCCAACAATACATCTCTAACAACTTGAGTAAGCTTTAACAAGGAACTCAATCTCTATATATAACCAAGCTTGGACTCATGTCGTACTCAGTCAAAAAGAGCAGAATGTAGTCCTCTTCCCCACATGTATACTCAACCAGCAGAATGAAAGGATACTTGGTCTCTACCAACAAATGAAACTCAACCTTTATAGATCCAACTCGTCCCTCAATGAGAAATAGATACCCAACCAACAACACAATAGAACTTGACCCTCAACAATAACTACGACCTACAATAAGAGAGAAATTCTTGCCTTCTTCTAGCATATTAGTGCAACCACTAGAGTGGCCACAACTCGACCAACAATGAAGAGGATACTCGATCCTTCGGTAAAAAATTAAGCTACAATCACAATAGGTAGCTCAACCGTCATATAGAACAAAATACAACTCAAAAATGTTCTTGGTGCCCACAACCAACTATAGTAATACTATTCGACCCCTTGGACAATAAACTCAATCGTCTTGTGGCTTAGCTCTGACTTGCAAAGAGATTTTATATATTATTCAATAGTGAAAATTAAAATCAATTGATAACACTTACTCCTTTCTACTATTGTATCTATCTTCTCAAACAATGAAGATCAATGGCAAAATACGAGTGATCTTGCTCTTAAACTAGCTAGGGTGTATGGTTTTCAACAATGAAGCTAGCAACCAAGACTGAGGGTTTCTAGTAACCTTAGACTCTCCCTTAAGAGCTTTCCAAATTTCTTTTTCTCAAGTGAACAAATGTAAGAATGATGAGAGACCCCCTCATTTTGTTGGAAATACTGGGCGGGGGGGAATCAATATTTATTTTACAATTGTTACTTTACCAGTTTAGACCACTTGTAAACAGAACACAAAATGAACAATGATTTTTTTGTTGTTGTTTTGTTAATTAATAAAAATGAGGACCCTAATCCTCTTCTTTATAATGAATCAAGTAAAATAATGTTTAGGGCTCCAACCCTAGATTAAGACTCTAATCTTCAATCTACTAGGCCCTAACTTGTACTTTTCCATGCACCAACTTGGTCTTCTTGAGGAATCCAATCCTTTAGGGCTCCAACCCTCTCAACTGGTTCAAATTCCAACATGGTCTTCTTGAGGACTGCAATCCTATAAGGCTCCAACCCACTGCTTCAGATCTTCAATATGGATTCAACAATTCTCCGAGACTTCCAATTTCTTCTACAACAAGCCCTGGCAGTGTCTTCAAGTTTGCCTTCAACAATGCCCTCGCTTAGGTCATCAATGACAACTTTATCAACCAAAAAATGTATCTTCACAACTCTTAATGATAACCCAAGAAACTTCCTTCAAGGTCACTCCATGAGGGTTTCAATCATGCTCCAAAGGTCTCCAAGAATCTTTAGTAAGTTGCTCCAAAAGGGTTGAATCAATATTTTTCAAAGTCTACACCAAACAATTCTTCAAGTGCCTCACAATTTTTTGCTCTAACCCTGCTCCAAATACTTCTTTAGATCTTCCAATGCATAATAATGTCTTCAAGAATATCTCTAGGTTGTTTTTCCTAGATCAAATCTTCAACACCTCTTTAAGGGTCCAAGGGTTGCTTTACAATGGTCCTTTTCAAACAAAAGACTGTCAAGATTCCTCCAAATGATGCTCAATGAACTGCTTCTCAAGAGATGCCCAAAAATCCCAATTAAGTGTCACAAATCCAAAATACTAGAAGTTTGCTCACAAATATGCTTCTACAGAGGTTTACAACAAGTCTTTTAAGTGCTCAATAAGGTCTTCCAACTACTCCAAAAGGCTTGAATGAAATTCCAAACAACACTCTCTCATTTAATAAGGCGTCAAACAATGCTCACTAAGATTAATGATATCTCCAAATTGTTCCAACACTATGTCAAAGAGATTTCTCTCAGAAGACTCAATTCTGGTGTCTTTTTGTTGTAGGTTGGGCTAACTAGTTAGGGCAAGATGACAATCCACATCATCGTACTTAAGCTCCTCCAAATTGCCTCTTAACTAGTGAAACTGCCTTCCACTTGAGTGCTGCCCCAATGTGCTTAAGTTCTAGGTTATTTGTAGTCCTCCAAACATACTTGTGGCTCCTCACATTATGTGACTAGGACTACGACCCTCCTCAAACGGTATGCTTAGACTCGCGACACCCTTAAATTAGGACAACCAACAACCAAAGATCACCCAAAATAACCCATATGTCCAAATTTAGTAGATGCCACTATCGTAGGTCCGAAAATCATAGAGATGCAAGTCAAATATACAAGTTCGAAAATCACAGTGGTTGCAGGTTAGAGACATGTCCAAAAATCGCATAATTGCAGGTCCAAATATCATAGTGGTTATAGGTCAGAGACATGTCTGAAAATCACAAAAGATAGCCACTGAAGGTTTGTTTGTTTTGTTCCTTGCTTCACCCTTCTCCTCTGCTTCTGCACTTATATTTATCTGAGAGTCGAGTTATGCTCCAAATTGAAAGGGATAGGCGTATATTTATAGTTGTTTCCCACCTCTGAACTGTCATGATTGTTCAAGGGCTATTGAGCCTACTCAAGTCCGATAACTATTATTGCACAATTTTAACATGCAAATTTAAAAAATTCATCTCCTAAATGGCAAGGATTTAGGGCTTAAATGAATAGTCATTGGAAAGGGGATAATCTTCTCTACATGTCGGTGAAAAGGGAATTTCAAGATTATATTTCTATTGTCATAAATAAATTATTCTTTATGACAATCCTTAAGATTTTGTGACAGTCTTTAGGGATAGAGTTAGGGCATCAATTAGGTCATCTAAATAGGGCTTAGTTTCATTAATGCATGTCAAGGGTATCATAAAGTTTGATCAATGATACTAAGGGCTACTACATACTAGGCCTCATGTCATAATGTTAAGGCAAGGGTATAATATTAGGGTTTTGCCTTAAGTAATGCTAGGGTTAGGGTTTCAATGTCACAAATTTAGGGTTTTAATCATCTTCAACAATATCATCATCATATTGACATCATCATTAACAATGAATCATTATATTGACATCAATGACAACTTTGTCCAACAATCTTCCCCTTTGTCATTGATGGAAATACTCTAATTCTTTCAACATTCTCTCTCCCTCTAACATCAATGGCAACCTCTTCATATGACGCTCCACCTGTGATTATACTGCTCCTTTTTGTCATCATGCTGGTCCCCCTATCTTCATCAAGGATAACTCCCCTTGACAATATGTTGGTCTTCATGTCATAGAGTTGCTTTTGTTATCATAATGTTTGACATGTTCTCCCCCTAACAATATGCACAATCTTCTTATTAGGAAGAACCTTGGTGGAGATTAGTTTTTGTCTATGATACCCTTAAATTGATCAACAACAAGTATTGATGCCTTGGGCATTCAAGTACATTCAACATTTTCTTCCGGTGCAACCTGCTTTCTTCTCCAAACCTTTGTGACTCTCTTTCCCTGCTTGATTGATGATTCTTCAGATTGTCTAAGGACTCACTTTAATTTTCAATATTTAGCTAAATGTCCAAAATCATGGCATTTGAAACATTCAGTTTTGTACATGAATGGAGGAGCATGATCTCTGTTGGTATGTACATTGGGGTATCTCCTTGCATCTTTACTCCTCGGGCACTGATTGGTGTCCTCATATATGTATTTGTTATATGCCCTACAATCCTTTGCCATATGCCCAAAATTTGTACAAGAGTAACAGTGACCAAACTTTGCATCTCTAAAACTGTTCCGCCATGAAGTTCCTTGATAATATTTATTGCTACCTACAACATCGACATTTCTTCTTAGAGCATAGGTCTTTCCAATGTCATTTTGACTCTTTTCCTTGCTTTTGCTGGGCCTGGGGGTATTAGCACAACTTTGAAGCTTCTCGATGTTATTGTCTTTTGATGCATTAGGGTTTGCATAATTTTTGCTAGAAGATTCACTTGCATAACCAAGACCAAATTTATCAAGAGGAGACCTTTTACAACTTAGAATATCATTAAAGATTTGAGAACTCATTAGATTCTTGTTGAGCTGATCAACTTCTTTTCTTAGAGGAAAAAAATATTCTTTCATCTTTTCACATTCTTCATCTTTCTTTGCTAGTTGTTTCTCCATTTCTTCCCTCATCCTTATTGCTTCACATGTACTGTCCTTAAGAGAGATGACATTTAATTTCAATTTGAAGATCTCTTCATTTTTTCTTCTAGTCAGCATGTCATGACATTTCTTTCCTTTTCTGCGTCATCAATTTGTCCTTTCAAGAGGACTAAACCTTCTATTATATTTGCAGCTCCTTGTCCTTGTTTCTTCTCTTCTTCTAGTTGAGCTTTAAGGGAGGATACTTCTTTCTTATACTGACCAATTTTCTTCAATTTTTCTCAAGTCCTCAAGTATTTGTCCAAGATGATTTGACAAATTATCTTCCCTTGTTTTTGCTTCTTCTAATTGACTTGTCATTTAGATGCATTAGGAGAATTTTGAGGTCTAAAATGGGTCTCCTAAGAAAAATGTACAACCAAAATAAACTTTATAAGAACCAATAGGATTCAAGATGATGATGTCAACCATGGGGGATGATTCACCATTTTTGGAGTAAAAAAGTAAAAAGATAAAAAAAATAATAAAATAATAAAACTATTTTTTCAACTCGTATTTTCAATTTATCTCCCTAAGGTTTTACTCAAATTTCAAGCGAGAGTACTCTTTGGATGCAAATTTTAATTCCTCATCCAAGGAGTATCCATGTTGCATACTTTTGATGGACATTGTTACACGAATGAGAAATATATGAAAAATGTGATTGCAATCACATTTTTCATGCATTTCTCATTTTTTGTGTAGTAGGGTCCATCGAAAGTATGCAACATGGGTACTCCTTGGACGAGGAACCAAATTCAACATACAACGAGTGTTTCCACTCGAAATTTGAGTAAGCCCAGAGGGAGAGAAGTTGAAAAAACAAATTTTTTTTTTTTCCCTCTAAAATTTGATGATGTAATCTCATCTTATTTTATTATTTCCACTATTATTTTATAATTTCCTTAGGAGGCCCATTTTAGACCTCAAAATTCCCCTAATGACTTCTTCATTATGTCTTTTCTCAAACTGATGCATTTCCTCCTTAAGTACAATGAGATCCTCATCCTTTTCTTGTACTTCATGCTTTAAAATAATAACTTCCTTGTTTGTTTTGTCAAGGTCATGATCAACATCTTGTACCTGCTCCTTGAGTTCCTCATTTTTCTTATTCAATATGTTTATCTCTTCTAGAGCAACTTCAAGTTTTACCTTGAGATCTTCTTTGAGGTATTCTTCATTTTCTTCATCTTCTAGTTCTTCCTTGCTCTTGGTGTCTTATCTGCCTCCTTTGACTCTTGATTATCTTTGTGTTCTTGCACACCATTTTATATGAGCAAAAGTCCTTTTAAATGAAGATCTTGAAGATTTTCCCAAAGCTCTTTTATTGAAGAGTATTTCTTCTTCTTGACTTTAATAGGATCTGGTAAACTATGTAAGGACCCGATTTATGCTATATACATTTTTTTTTTGTTTTTTTGTTTTTTTTTTTTAAACAACAAATACGACCAGAGAGGAAACACATTGAGAATTCAAATTTATTCAACACACACATTGCTGACACTCATTTTAGGAACATAACATAACATTTACATACTTTAAACTAAGATCAATTAGTAATAAAATACATATGTACCGTTCACCAGAAGGCGAGACTCCACTTGCTCTGTTGTTACTGGTATTCCCTTGTTGCCGGTCGCTTCTACGAGTGAATGATGATGCACTTGATTCGAATGCGAAGACCCACCGGTTAACCTCCCAGCCTACTCCTTGGGTACTCTTCTTCCCCGCGGACCCCCGAGCTGCAGTGGGGTTGTACAATGGAGGCAGGCTCTAGCTGGCAGAGGAGAGCACATCTTGGCTCAAGAGTCCCCTCTCTAAAAATCGTCTACCTCACCAAACTCACTATAGCTTCGTAATCACTGCTCTGATATCATATCATCCATCCAACCCTAGGGTTCCAAAAGTCCCCACTTCCATGGCTTGCCCCTTCTTTTATAAGAGTCTTTATAGATGACACTTGGCATGTCATGCATAATTATAATATTTTTTATTTATTTAATAGCTTGATTATTCACCTACCCGTGTGTCACTCTCTCATCCAGGGTCACCCAAAATTATTTACTTAACTTTTTATTTAAAACTAATATTTTCCTCACCTCACAAGATTCCTATTTCTTCTCCTAGTTGTCTCTTTATTCCCCCCCTTTTATTCCTTAAATTGTGTTTATTAGTTGAAGTCAATTAATGAGTCAAGATTTTATCCCCAATCTACTCCCTAATTTGACTAAGGTTATCTCTTAGATGGATATTCTTATGTTGGTTGATGCCACATGGAACTTCTCTACATTTCCCTAAATTTAATTTATTATTCTTATTTTAATTCACCTTCCTCTCTTCTTAATTAAGTTTAATTAGGATTAATCTTTATCCTTACAATATGTTTGTCTTCCCCTTTTATCTAATTAAACCACCTAATCTACCTACCATTTACCAACATGGGGAGGGTAGAATTTTTAAGGTACTCTATTTACTTCTTCCTATGATCCTCCTTATTCCAAGTTTTATTTTTGATTAATTACCTTGGTTTCCAATCATCATTTACCCTTGATGTAACTACCTAGTTTTCATTCCTTACTTATATTTATTTATTATCATTTATTTTTAATGATTCCAAGGGTGCCAAGTTTGGTTGTGCCCTTCAAGAACTTCCCGAGAAGTTCCAAGGGTGCCACACCTTAATAGATTAATTGTGATGCCAAGGTGCCAAGTTGGTCATGCCCTTCAAGAATTTCTCCTGAAATTCCAAGGGTGCCACACCACTTGCCCTTCAAGCATCCAATGACTACGAGGGGAAAATATCGTGCAACGTCATAGACCACTATCATCTCTTATGTTGCCTGCTATAGTGAGACTAATGGTGCCGAGGACAAGGAATCCGCCTTGATGCGCGCCCCCCAGTAAACTCCTCATGAGCGACCCAACTTTGGGACCTGCCCTCATGGCATCGTGATCTTCAAGGCGAAGGTGTTTCAAACCTTCCAGCCCAAGTCATGGCGGGAGTGCTAGTGGGTGAGATCAGGGACACTGTCCCACCCCTCCCATGTAGTTCCATTGACTTTTACAACCCCATCACCCATATGTGAGTCATTTGGCCAAGCAACTCATCTGTGCCTGCAACCATTAACATATCATCAGACTATAGATAACCATATATAGCAGGTTTCAAAATCGATTAGAATTTCAAAGATAAAATAATATAAATTTTCATCAAACCAGGTGTCGTCAACTCGTCATGTGCGAGTGCCTCTGGTGGTTTTCCTGCCATACTCAATAATAATCAGTAACCAGGTTTTTCAGTGTTAGTCATTGTTATAATAGCATTAATTACCATCACCTGGTTATTCACATCACCATTCATTGTGAACCAGAACTAATGTAAGTAGCTAACATAGGGGATACCTCCATCATGGCTAGCATCATCATAACCTTAATGGAACCATACATATAGATCCAGGCTATCATCATTATAACATCAATAGAAACATGTCTATCCTTTACTATTATCACCATCATGATATGAATAGAGAGTACACATAACCATTAATTATATTGTAATCTTAATATTAATAGAGAACATACATAACCATCAAATTCGCTGATAATGGAGTCACGTTTCTGGATCCTCAGCCTGAGTTACTCATAGACTAAAGTATGCAAGATAATGTCATATTAGAGTCAGGAAACTAGGGTGGGCACTACACTCAGATACTCCCAATTTAGTTCCTTTAGCAATTTGTTGACCATGGAGTTGATATGATTGATCGCATCTTCCTCTGTTTGACTCGGGATTCTCTTCCATATAACATGATATACACGAAGATTTTTCTACACGGCTCCTCTCACCCTGCATTTTCCATGCCAGTAAATCATTTATCCAAATCTAAATTAGAACCAATCATGCAAGGCAAAGAAAAACTAACCAATCATGCAATCCAAAGAAAAATTCCTTCCATTAACAGGATATACCTGGTAAGTGTGAATGTCACCTTTTAGCCAGAGAATGGAACATGCCACATCATTGACCCTAGAAGCAAAGTCTATTTCTTGTAGGATATGATGAGGAAAGGGAATGCCCAACTTCAGAATGGGTTGCAATGTGCCAATGCGATAACCGACACTAACTTTCCCCTTATCCAGGTTCTCCTCAAATGTTGGCAAAAAACCACTGAAAATACACTTTTCTTCTTTCATATAAGCATCAATATAAGCCTCCAACTGCACAGGCAACAGCACAAGCAAAGGAAATGAACTAATAATCACATTACGTTCTCACAAAGAAATAGTTGTGTATGTATGCTTTATTACGTTCTCACATTTCGGGCATAGCTGAGCGTGTCTCCGCCTTGAGCCTTTTCTGCTTCTCCTGCCATTTCGATAACGGTTTGGAAAGCACCATATATACTCCTTTCATATATTCTGGAAGCCACTCCATCGCAGACCGATGCCACCTGATCATATGAACACAAATTTTGGTCAAGTAAATTAGTTCCTAAAGATTAATGGAGTGATGAAGCTTACATTCTTCTAAAATTCTTTGAATTGGTCATCGCCAGTACCACCTCTTAACTGCCACTGTGAAGAGTTCTAGCTCATCCATTGTTCCAAAGGTGTCGTAAATATCGTCAGGAACCGTGCCAAGATGACTTATTTTGTTAAATCCAAGTCTGAACGAATAATGTTGAGCATCACTATCAATGCAACATGCCAAAGTGTAATATTCCACGCGACGATGCCGAGGGAAGGCCATTTGAGAGAAACCCGAATCTTTCCACCATCTACACACAAAGTTCATAGATTTCACGTTATTTTACAGTCGACCACTCAAATCCTAGTTTGTCTACCAAACAGATATTATCCGATGACATAACTCATCAGATTACCTGGAGAAGTTTTAGCTCTTGCTGTTGTGAAGAGTGAAACATATTGAACTCCAACTTTGCAAGTTCTAAAAGTTTTTGGGTCTTCATATTTGACATCCTGGAAACAAACAAATGTAACAAACATTAATGGAGAATTTTACAGGAAATCTAAATTGTTAAGACAGATATTTTGGTGAAACGCAACAACGTCCCATGGCTTAATTGGCAAAACAACATCAAATGGCCTTGTTCGTTTATATATTCAACTTCATCGAAATCTAATAAGGTTTTGGAATTTTCTCCACAAAGGTGGATCAAATCTTTGCAAATAGAAACAGGTTGTTACACGATGAAATCATGGACCTACAAATAAATGGGGTCCTGTCCAAATACGTCGATGCAGTTCTTTGCTTCCAATCTTGGCAAATTTATATGCCAACTATATTCCAGAACGTACGATATCTGCCAACAACAAAATTTATATTGTAAAATACGGATTGCAACATATGTGTAAATTTATACTGTAAAATACAGATCGCAGAATCTTGTATACGGTTAACAGAAATAATTTTTCAATTTAAGATAGGAGGATATTATTATCTTATATATATATGAATAAGCATAAGTATGAGGATTCGTCTTCTTACTGATTAGCTGAGGACCTGCGGTGTATCTAGTTGTTTTGAGACATATTTTTGTGGCATGGACATATTAGAAGAATGAGGGTGAGGATTCATAGGAAGGGTGTCTCTTGCACTAAATGGCCTCTTTCTCGAATTCTCCACCATCAGCTCGGAGTTTGAGTAAGCCACCAAAAATGATTCCCAAGGGCAGCCAAGCAGTTTTGTGCAAAGTCACTGATTACTAGCCGTTTGAGCAACCGAGCCCCTTAAATTAAGGAGGGTTGCTGGAGGTCCTCGTAGTGTATAAGAAGGAAGGCTTCCAGCCTTCGTATGTTACTTTTTGAACATTTGTATTTTTCACTCTAGTGCTGCTCTGTTTTCAACTCCGTTTTCAACTTCATCCACCAAAATATTTTCTTCTCTCGTGAAGTTCCTATCTTAATACCATTTTTTTGTTTTATCATAAATTCACCCTTCTTCAATTTGGACAAGAGATTCTTGCTCATTAAATAGTATCTTTATTTTAGATTTTGAAATAGTTGGAAACTCTACTACCATCATTGTCCATGAAAAATTTAAATGTGTGGTGTTATGTGGAAACAACCTCTTTTAACATTATGGGAACAAAACTTGATAAGTTTCTCTATGTGAAGTCTTATTCATGAAACAATGAGTGTAGTTTAGTAAAGTAAAGCCTCTATTAGTTGACTCTCACTTTGTCAATATGCACACAATACTTCTCATAGTCAACTTATAAAATTTCTAACAACATTCCTTCTTATACTTCAACTGTTATTTTTGACCATTTAAATCTTTAAACGTTTCCCTAGTTTATCATTGGTCATTCCTCAATTACGAGCATTCTCAACTTCCTATCTTGGCAATTTTAAACTATGTAGATCATCACTATGTCCTTTACTAATCATGTTGCTTGGTTCAATCATCAATATCATTAAGAGAACTTTCTTCTTGATAGAAACATCCCTTCACTTCCTCCTACCATTATATCACGAAACTTCATGTAACATTATACTCAACACCATAACAGTTAATTAAACTTAAATTGAAATCATAGTATATGATTTAGATGTGTCATAAAGTTTAAACAATAAAATATGATTTAGATGCTCCATAAAGTAATTGTCTTAGCTAAGTAAGCACTCCTAATTAGTTCATCACACAATTTGTATGCTACAATTCTGATATAGTCTAATTTGCAAGTTTCAACATCTAGAGCCTTAACCTCTAATTAAGCTATTATACTTTGACTTATCCAATTACATAACTCATCAATGACACATCTACTAAGGAAATTTCAATATTTTCCTACGTTATTTATGAAAATTGACTTGTTATAGAGAGCGTAATAAAAGTTGATCTTACTTCTTTCTTATCAATTATTTCATACTTTTAATTACATCTCACGAGTTTTCCTTATTATTGTTAATAACGTGGATCATAAAATAAAACAAATGTAATAGCACAATATTTACATTATTTAGTGCATTAATTATCCATATAAACACAACTTTCTTATGCTAGTTACTATTGAGCAAATGTAGAAACTAAACATCAATGGATGCCATATGTAACAGCCCTGAAATTAAAACATGTAATTAGTTAGATTAATTATGCGATTTATAATAAACTCACAAATTTATCAACTAGTTGACATCAAATTTCAATAAATGAGTAGAGACTACTTACCTGTGGCAATGATGTGTCTCACTTGTGTTTTCAAGTGAATGCAAGTTGAGTTCTGTTAACTGCAACAAAGTTTTGGGGACGACTCTCCACCCAACCTTACGCTCAGTTGCAGAAAATCTTGCTACAATTGGCCACCCCTGAGCCCTCACTCAAGGTACTACAGCCAGGGAATCCTTTGTCTCACAACACTATTCTCCCAAGAGAATGGATGGTGGAATCATGGAATGATGAAATGCCTCTCATCTTCCTCACCATCTATTAAATAGAGCAAACACTGGAAGGGGAACCACATGCACACACTCCATGTGTCTACATGAAACTTTATTTCTTTCTTGTTTTAGTCTTTTGTTTTTACTTTTTGATAGCTTTACTACTTTTTACTGCTTTCTTGTTTTATTTTTATTGCTTTCTTGTTTTAGTTCACTTTCAGATGTAGTAACTAGTAATCCCCTTCATATGTAGCAATGAAAACTTATAAAGTGCACAAAGTGTTTGGATTCATAGATGAGATGTTTAAGTTTAGATTTATGTTTTCTTTGACAAAATACGGGATTTCTCTTTGAATCTTATAAAATGGTCCAGGACGATTTCTACCAGATTTTCATTTTGGGGTCAGATATGTCTGCTGTTTTAAATTGTATTTTTTAATGTAAAAAAAGATTTAATGTTTTGGAATATTTCTTCTAAAACACTCAGATTGTATAGACTCAACAAATTTTTTTTTTTCCAATTCCTAACTAGATTTTGAGCAAAATCTCAAAAATATCTACCCAGAAAAAGACTAAAAAGTAGACTGTTTAGACATCGGCTTTTTATTTATGCATGAATACCAAGATAAATTTCCAAACCTTAAGCTTTCATATGCGCAAGCAACCTGAAAGTTATGCATAAAAGTATAGAAGAAGAGATATCGCTAGTCTTTCAAAAAATTACTCCATGCAATAAAAGCCTATGGTTCTTTTTATCTAATTCTATGGTTTGCAGTATAAAAGGAGTTAATGATACTGGGAAAGGAATTGAATTTTTTCTGGAATGTAAATGAAATCAAATGAAATATGATAATGAAGAGTCGTACATCATCATCCCTAGAGTCTAGCTTTTTTGGTCTATGTCATATGAATGACAAGTTCCTATCAATGGTTGGGATCATTCCCCACTCAAAGTATTCCTATGGTGATTTGAAGATTGCTATTCAGGAAAATAATGATGTTTTTTTGGATAGTGTTCTTTGTCCTAAAGGTAATGCTCATAACGAAAAATGTTAATTAGCAAGAAGAGGAAGAATATGATCAAATTCTTGATATTATACTTGCTGATAACTTGAGATCCTTAACTCTGTTGGTTTTATCTCTAATTTTTGGTTTTGGATTCGCTGTTTTTGTGGTCATAAACCATCTACATTTTTAACATTGATAAATATGGATATCCTATTTGCTGTTATGGGCTTCAGCTTTTACTCCCAGCTGTTTCAGCAGGTAGTCTATTTTTGTAGTCTTCTGTGACCATTTAATAAAGTCCCAATCTATTAATTAAATTACACTTTTAATAACATATCAGTGATGTATATTTTTGAATAAAACATAGGGTGATCTTAAGGAAGATGAGCTTCCATTTTGGGTTTTTTTTTTAATCGAGACATGAAAGGGATGTCCATTGGCTTCCAAAATTGATGTATACATTCAGGAGATTAGGAGTAGGTTTCCCGTTGCTATATTTTTTTTCTTTTTTTAGCAGCATGGTTTATTCTTATGTCTTTGATTCCTTGATGCAATTCAATTTTCTAAATGTTAAGGAAAAGTGTGCATGTACATACCCCTGTCATACACGTAAATCTTTGTGTCCATGCATCAAGTGACGTAGAAATATCAAATATTAAATTCAATAGGATAATGAATTCAAGTTATGTAGCTTAAACTTTACAGTGAAACATTTTATATGTAAAATTGAATGCTTCTTTTTTTTTGTTTTTGGTTCATTATCTTTATCTCCCCAAATTTGCTATAATACTTTCTTATAGTGGAACTGAAATGATTCTCCTTTGATAACATTATTTTTTGTAAGTTTTAACTCTAAGCAAAATGTATATAATCTTGCCTCTAAATTTGACAGTCAAGAGGAGCTCTACATTTTTGACAGTCTAGAGGATCTTTGCATTTTACATTCTTGTTTGAAGGGTATGATAACATTGAATTAAAGAAGTGAATCCATAATAAAATTGAGGAAGATAAGTTATGTGATTGGAGGAATAGTAACAATATTTCCAAGTGTAACAATTTTATACATTTAAGAGAGAGGAGGAAAATAAACCAGTATGAATCAAGGTGAGAAAACAAGGCCAATAATATTTCTATCTTTGAATCTAGTAGATATAGAATATTAGGAAATTGAGACTATTGAAGAAAACAAAAGTTTATCTATACATATTCAATATGAGGAAGTGAATGGGTGATTCTATCGAGAAGAAAGTTGTCTTAAAGATATGATGAGTGGATTAGTCAACATGATTGGTAAGGGTCAAAGTGATGGCTTATAAACTTAGAAGTGTCATTGTAGGAAGTTCTACACACTTGTAATGGGTGAGAAATGACAAATGATAAACTAGGAAAATGTTCCAAGGATAATAATTGTTTAACTTTTTGAAAAAGAAATACACGATTTAGACTAATGAGAAAATATTGAGCATGAAGCTGGAAATTCTATAATGAGACTTGAGAAGGATTACATATAAATTGGCAAAAGAAGTGAGAATCAACTAATAAAGTGTGCAATTGAATAAATTTCACTCACGAGAGGATTGATGATATATTGTTACCTCATACAAAATAACTTACTAGTGCGCGTTATTAGTATTGAAAGAAGTTATTGCCAAATACATTGGGCATACCAAATCATTCATGGAAGATAATAATGGTAGTGGTTCCAATCATTTCAAAGCCTAAATTGAATATTTAATGAGTGAAAATTAAAGTGGAAGATTCCTATTCCAACTTGAAAATGGGTGAATCTATGATAAAAGAGATCAAGTGGAAACTTGATGAGATAAGCAAATCTCTTTAGGATGAACAATGAAAATTATGCAATTGATGAATAAATCACCAGGGGGAAAAAAACCCTCATGCAGATAGATTAAGCATAACATAATACTTAAATAAGGATGACCTCTTGCATGTGTGTCATTTGGATAAGATAAATATGTATAGTGATCATGCAATTTTAACTTGATATTGATGATTTAAATGCTTATACAAATGGTAGTATCTTAGCAATGAATTTCACTAAAATGTCATTGGGGAAGGAAGAATAAGTGATAAGAGATTAAGGCTCAAGATGGTGAGGCTCATTTGAAATTTAATGATGTACTTAGATGAGTATACCTACGATGTAAATAGTCAACTCCTAATATAAATAACATGAAAGGATTAACTAAAAGTAATTGGTATCTTGATGGAAACATGACACTAATAACACTGATGAGATAACATGGATCCTAGATGAATGTTGATTGATCTTAGTTCATAGTTGGTATTCAATGTTTGTAAAGTAAATGAAATTTATTTGTAAAGAATGCTTATAGAGTATTATTCTATATTTGATAAGTATTGACGATGTTTTATGATATGAGGGTATGAGGGTAATCATGCACATGTGGTCCATATTTATATAGTTGTTACGATAATGATGATGTATCCTTATGATGATGGTGATGATATGCATAGGAATTATGATGTTGTGTCAAGGTATATTGATATATTGATTTACTACGTGATGATAGGTATTTAATGTTGAATACTCATGATGGATATGATATGCATAATGTGGCATAGGAATTATGGTGCTATAATATGAGGTTTATTGACATGTGGTTCATTTATTATGTGAATTCATGATATGTCTTTGATGCAAATATGTTGACGTTATAACTTATGATGGTATTCATGAGGTGAAGCATGTGATAGTTGCATACAAATTATACATGCATGACATGCAGTTTTTTATAATTTCATATGTTGCATTAACAATGATGAATGTTCTCATGATGACATGCAAGGCTGGCATGTGGATTATTTTCTAGATACTATGATGGAATACAGCTAATGCATTGGTTGCATGGTGAGTTGATGATTGACAGGACCACAAATGGCTGAAGCGCCGTTAATAATTATAATGATCTCGTGCGAGCCCATACACACGAGGGAGAATAAGTAACACCATATGGGCTGGGGACAAACTCAATCAACGAAACATATGCCAGTGGTTCCTTTGTCTTGTATAGCTCTTGATGGATAGCTCTTGAAGGGCTATGGGACCATCTTAAGGAGGCCAAGTGCCTGATATTGAAGGCTAGGTGCCTAGTATTGTATTGGGATGCCGAAGTCTGGTAGGGTGTAAGGACTTCGATGCCTGGGGTTGTGCACCTTAGTGAGTTGTGGAGGGAGTGGGCCAACCTTGCGAGATGCCCGGAGACATTGAGCACTGTACCGTATGCCTGCCTTGGGGCCTTGGGGGAAAATCAGGTTTGAGTCAGGCACGAAACTTGGGGCTAGCCTTGTACTAGGATATAGACCGAGGAGGCTTATGTCTGATTCCAAAAGTTGGAAAAGGGACAGAGATTCCTTGGGATTTCCCGGGTGTTATGAAACTTTCGATGCCTAGTGGTTATATTAGTTCAGCAAAGGGTGCAAGAAAGCAGTAAAGTTGCATGTTGACACATGGAGTGTGTGCATGTGGTTCCCCTTCCAATGTTTGCTCTATGTAATAAATGAGGAGGAAGATGAGAGGCATTCCATCATTCCATGATTCCATCATCCATTCTCTTGGGAGAATGGTGTTAAGAGACAAAAGATTCCTTGGCAACAGTACGTTGACTAAGGGCTCACGAGTGGACAATTCTAGCAAGATTTTGTGCAACTGAGCCTACGGTTGGGTGGAGAGTTGTCCCCAAAAATTTGTTGCAATTAGGTGAATTCAACTAGCGTTCAACCCTGAAATCACAAGTGAGACACATCATCACCACAGGTAAGTAGTCTCTACTCATTTATTGAAATTTGATGTCAATTAGTTGATAAATTTGCGTGTTGATTATAAATTGCATAATTAATCTGTTTAATTACATGTTCTAATTTCGGGGTTGTTACATATGGTATCAGAGCAATCTTATATTTAGGTCAATTGACATACTCAAAGAGCCTGAAAAGTTGAGCCTCCTAAGGCAATTGACAATGGGGCTTCCCTAGCTCGTATCATTGTCGTTACACTTCAAATCCACCACTTCCACAAATGAACATGCCACTTCCCGTCTCCCCTCACTCGTCTTAGCACTTCTTGTGCCCCCTCTTGCCATCCCCTACATCCCCGACTGACCTGAGCATTGGGGTTCGAAACTCACCGCCGTTTCCCTTCCCAACCCTCCCAGGCATCATGGACCGACTTTTGTCATTGAACATGAACCCATCATGAAGAAGGCATACAACACAGCCCACTGGCCACGTACGGATCTTGAGGGTTTGATTCTTAGTCTGCCCAAATTTCAACTCCTCTTACAATTTGATAAAAAATTAATCTGGTTTCACAATAAGGAATTCTTATGGGTGCATAGTTACCAAACAGGATGACAAAGTTAGAAAATCTAGAATTTTTATTCTTTTACAGGAAAAGAGCCATAAATTTTTTAATCAGGGGAGCTCACACAAGAGGAAAACCCAATTGGCAGAAATAGTTAGAATTGGTATTTTACACAAGACAATTCAAAAAATTTGGGATTCTCTCCATTTAAGAAGATGTATTTCCTCGGTATCCAGTCGATGAAAGAGTGTAAGATAAATCAGCACGGCCTTCGCTACTACAAAAAGCTTGGTATTTCTCTACAATTTCAGACCCTCAAAATAAGGGTCATTCCTGGGAGTTTTCTTGGTGGCCATTTATCAGGAATGCTAAAGTAGATCAATACAGATATCGGAACAGAGAGATCCAAGTAAGCATCTATGATAAGATTTGAAGAAAAACAAAATAGGGTAACATGGATCATGATATGACAAAACCCAACGATAGTTCTTCTCCAACAAAAATTTCGATAAGGTGTGAGAAAACGGATTGAGTTTCAACCCCGAAACGACCCAACAAACAACCCTAGAGGTATAAAGGAGAAACAAAAACCCAATATAAAATTGAAAAAGATGCTAATAGAGATGAAATTACATGCAGAAAAGACCAAAACTCGACAAAACAATGGATCTAACATCTCAGAGAATAGATCTTTCGAAAGACTGCACCAATTAAACATGGAAAACAGCACAGGAAGAAAGCTTCAAGCAATGTTACCATTCAAAACACTTTAGAAGTGTGAATAAAAGTTTCTACAGACAAACCACCAATCTAGGCATTAAGAAGATGAATCCTCATATAGCTTTGGACAAAAAGAGTAGAGACAAGCAAAGATCCGATAAGATTAAGGATTCAAGAAAGAAATCTTGGCTTACAAATTTTATGACCAAGGTTTACAAATATAAATAAAGAAAATTTTTCTACGCTCCACCCAAATCCTGATCAATCACGTTAGTGTCATTCAAAAAAGATAATGGGCTCATAATATTTAAAAACAACGACCACACCTCCATGCATCATCAAGCCATGTGACACCGACTTATCACAACCTGATCTATCCCAAAACAAAAGAGATCTGGAGCCTCAAATTGATTATCACTTCAATTTTCGGGCAACGTCTTTAAATCTCCTTGTTTTAATAGTATTCTAATTCCTCAAAAAAGCTTGATTTTTTATTATACACGACCATTTTCCTCAATTGAGATTGTTTTGTGAATATGGAAACTTTGGATAATGATTTTTTTTTTTTTTTTTAATCCCTATCTTTATGGATTTAGCATCCTCAACCATTTTAAATCAACTGCTAACTTAACTTTCCAATTTTTTATTTTATTTTTATTTTTTCATATTTGTTTTCGTAACCACAAAAAGAAAAAAATATATATCTAATTTCAACGAAATATCCATAGCCGTTTTATCTAATCCATTTTCAAATTCAGTAGCTTTGTGGAGTATCAGAGACATTCTCATTGCATTTACCAACCTTTAATTTCTATTTATTTATTTATTTTTTAAATTGATAGATAATCTTCAATTCTATCATTGTTTTTTAAAAAAATAGATATGATTCAATGGAATCGAACTTCAAAATTATCTATATCTCATAATAGACATCGCATATACATTTTCGTTACACATACATAGTCAAAGCAAGAGTAATGGAAATAACATGATATTGATTCCCAAAGGATTCTGCAGCCAACCACCCTTATGACAGTAACACATTTGATTCCAACCTAGAAAAAAATGAGCCCAATTGAAGAATACATTTTCATACAAACAAATATAAGTTCACCTTCAAAAGATTCAATTTCTATTATTGTTAGTGTATGCGCAACAACAATGTCTATTTCACATCAAAAAATTACAAAACTGATTTGAGAAAACCAAAAGAGTTGTAAACATGCTCTTGTGCAATTAGATGTAGTCACTATTGGAGGCCTCTATTATGCAATAGCTGATTAGATATTTGGAATATTAGGTTTACGTGTTAATAAGTGTCGAGGAAGGTGAATAGTGAAATGAGAAAGAAGATTGAATGTAGATACCAAAGCTCCAAAATGATGGAACCCCTCTCTAGTCTTTGAAATTAAATTAAATGGATCTCTAACTCATGAGAGATGCACCCTACGGGGTTAGTCTATTGGGAGAATATGCCCATATCGGAGAATATCACAAACATGAAGTCCAATACGAAGAAGAAGAAAGATGTGAGAATGATGCTAGATTGAGATTGATCACCCAACTGGAATTTCAAGCAGAATTGCTATGTGGAGAAAGAGATAGACCAAGAAGAGTTTTATATATTTTGTTATTGATTAAATGGACAAAATAGTGCCAGATTCACAAGCAATTATATTCAACTATGATAAACTTAAATTAATTTGAAACTTAAATACAAATATAAATAACATATAATTATACAAGGGCTTATAGGTTTTAAGAGTTGGATTGAATACAAAATATAAAATTTAGATAATAGATCATTTTTTTTACATTAAAATGCCCATAGGACCTAAGGGTTGAGCCTAAGCTCTAATACCATGTAACAACCCCAAAATTAAAATATGTAATTAATTAGATTAATTATGCAATTTCTAGTTACTACATCTGATACCATATGTAACATCCCAAAATAAACATGTAATTAATTAGATTAAACAAGTAATTTATAATCAACATGCAATTATCAGCTAATTAACATCAAAGATCAAAACTATAAGTAGAGACACTTACCTGTGATTTCAGTTGAAGTCTGCTAAGTGCAACAAGGTTTTGGGGACGACTGTCCTGTGATTTTAGTTGAAGTCTGCTAACTGCAACAAGGTTTTTGGGATGACTCTCCACCCAACAGTAGGCTAAATTGCACAAAATCTTGCTACAACTGGCCACCCCCGAGCCCTCAATCAACGTAATACTACTAGGGAATCCTTTGTCTTAGAACACTATTCTCCCAAGAGAATGAATGATATAATCTTGGAATGATGGGATGCCTCTCATCTTCCTCAACATCTATTAAATAGAGCAAATATTAGAAGGGGAACCACATGCACACACTCCATGTGTCAACATGCAACTTTATTGCTTTCTTGTTTTATTTCTTATTTATATTTATTTAGAGCATGTAATTAAATTATTTTATTATTATTCATTATTTATTTACTATTACAATTTTTTTATTATTGTTTATTATTTATTATCAAGGGACATTGCATACTCCCCCACTTTAAGAACTTCCTCCCGAGTTATTTTTATTAATTATTATTTTTGTTATTTATTATTTTTATTATTTATTATTTATTACTAAGGGACATTACATTTATTTTGTTATATATTACTTCAAGTAATAGTCCCGAAACCCTCTGTTGAACTAGTATAACCAGCATGCATTGAAAGTTTCGCAACACCCAAGAAATCCCAAGGAATCTCTGTCCTTTTCCCACTTTCGGAATCAGGCATAAGCCTCCTCGATCTGTATCCTAGTCCAAAGTTAGCCCCAAGGCTCATGCCTGACTCAGACCTCATCTGCCCCCAAGGCCCTGAGGCAGGCATCTAGTACAATGCTCAATGTCACCGGGCATCTTGCATGGTTGGCCCACTCCCTCCACAACTCACAAAGGTGCACAACCCTAGGCATCGAAGTCCTTACAGCCCTACTACACTTCGGCATCCCAATACAATACTAGGCACCTAGGCTTCAATGTCAGGCACTTGGTCTCCTTAAGATGGTCCCTTAGCCCTTCAAGAGCTATCCATCAAGAGCTATACAAGACAAAGGAACCACTGGCATATGTAGTGTTGATTGAGTTTGTCCCCAGCCCATATGGTGTTACTTATTCTCCCTCGTGCGTATGGGCTCACACGAGATCATCAAATAAACTGGCCCTCACGGCCCATTTGTGGAGTCCTCTCAATCATCACACCTCAACATGCAACAAATGTATTAGCTATACCATCATAGTATCATAGAAAATAATCCACATGCCAAGTCTTGCATGTCATCATGAGAACATTCATCATTGTTAATCGCAACATTATGAATAATAACGAATGGCATGGTCATGCATGTCATAAATTTGTATGCAACTATTACATGCTTCACCTGATGAAATAACATCATAAGTTACAACATCAACATATTTGCATCAAAGATATATCATGACTTCACATAATAAATGAACCACATGTTAATAAACCTCATACTATAGCATCATAATTCCTATGCCATGTTATGCATATCATATCCATCATGAGTATTCAACATTAAATACCTATCATCACACAGTGAATGAATATGTTAACATTCCTTGACATAACATCATAATGCCTATGTATATCATCATCATCATCATAAGGATACATCATCACTACTGTAACAACTATATAAATAACATGAAAGGGTTATCTAAAAGTAATTGGTGTCTTGATGGAAACATGACACTAATAACACTGATGAGATAACATATATCCTAGATGAATGTTGAATGATCTTAGTTCATAGTTGGTATTCAATGTTTGTAAAGTAAATTAAATTGATTTTTCTGATGAATCATGATAAGAATACTTATAGAGTATTATTCTATATTTGATAAGTATTGAGATGTTTATCATATTGACGATGTTTTATGATATGAGGGTTTTTATAAATCCTAGCATTGGGGGATATATTCTTCTTACCGTAACAAGCTATAACCCCAATGTCTCTACGGGAGGATCGCTTGTTCGAGGTAGACCATAGTGCAAAGCCATCTATGTTAGGGACCTTAGATTCTTCGTGCTCCCAAGTTTCAACAAGCAATATAATATCAACATCATTCGAGATCCAACTTAGCTTGGGGTCTTTGCTCCATGGAAAGCCCAACAATTCTAAGAAAGAATCCGGAGCATGTTGAATTTCTACTTATTACTATTTTTTGGTTTCTATCTCGAATAATGGCTTTTCTATTTTTTATTATTGCCCATTTTCATTCCTTCCTAGCTTCTTTTACCTTTTGAACCTCCTTTCTTAATTCTGCTTGATCTTCTGGAATGAGATCTTCATTTATAAATATTCTCTTTCCTTTTATACTTGAGGTTTTACTAAGCATGCCATACTTATGGTCAATAGAGCTCACCTTTATTCGGATCAACCTTCCTTTATTCTCAGTTGATTTCCCCAACCTTGTTGCTTCTGTGAGACACATTGTTTCAATTTGTAATCTATTATATAATTATTTCTAGGCTATGGATAAATTATCCTCATCTACCTCCTTTTTCAAACATAAGATTATAAGGTTCAAGGCCCTTTTGTTACGCTCATGGTCTAATTCTATCAATTTTTTCATTTCATATTTAATTAGTTTGATATCTAATTTACCTACCACACTATATAGGGTGAGGTGGCTATTAACTTTTTCTTTTAGTTCTTTAATCATGTCCTTCATTTTGAGACTCTCTAAAGTATCATTATCTCCTTGTTGGTATGTTTTGTTCATATCTTGGTTTTTCTTTTCTATAACCTACAACCTAGTTTTCATTGCCTCCATTTTATTCTCCAATAGTTCTATTTTATTTTCTATTTGTCTTTCGATCTTGTCTTCAAGAGATGTTAATTTATTATCCAGCATGGCTTCTAACTCTGTTGGTAGCTTGACTTCTCTTTCTTCTCTACATTTCTCTAAAGACTCTATATACTCATAAAGGCTCTGTAGAGTAACTGTGCTAGGTCTACTTTGTTAATATTTGGTAGTTGTGGTGAATTATTCATACTTGAAAATATATGACCAGATATGTATTACAAAAAGATAAGGAATCTGTGCACCTAATATCAGTAAACCAGGTCGTAGACCACACGTGCCCTGGATGGACAACAACCCACAGACCAGATTGGATCAACAAAATAAAAAATATTATCGACCCAAATTCCCTGATTTCCGAAGAAAATTTTGAAACACAAATAATCCAAACTTAACCAGAGTTAGCATCCCAATTTCATTCAGTCCCGGGCCTTTGCCTCCAGCTGCGCGTAAGGGATCTGCACCGAATATCAGAGATCAATGATCTTCGTGCACTAAAAGTTCAATGGTTGTTGAATACGACGAAACAAAGAGAGGGGCCTCTATCAGAAAATAGTTAAAGGCTATGCATAACTAACCCTTTCGGTCATCTTCCATGAGTCCATGACTCGTGGGACGGACTAGAAGTATTTTTACTGTTCTGCGTGATTCCCGGTCATCTGCCAAAGAACTCAGAATAGGAATGAGTGTTCTTCGTCCTCAAGGGTTGTATGCTTGGCAAATAGAGATTCGTCGGAGTTGTAGAAGTTAGGGCTTTCTTCTCCGTGCCCATGTTGAAGAAGTAATTCCACCAACTACTATATTCCTATGTTGCCTTAACATGGGACTCTAGAATTCTTTGGCTCCACCATCTTTTCCGGCTATTCCACCACCTCAAATCCATCTCTGTACATGTGATTTCTTATTTCTCGAGAGGGGTTAATGCATAGATCCAAATCATATATGGAGCCCGCAGCATAGTCCGTCAATTTGATGGGGTTACGCAGGATTTCATTGCAAGTCAATTAAAGTAATGAGATTTGGGAGGAGAATGAATAGGGTTTATGTAAACCCAGTTTTCGTTTATCCTATTTTTGTCGTCGAGTTCAGTTCTTCTCCAGGGCTTATGGCAGTAGGGAAAATGGAAAGCGTTAATAGAGCTCAATGGCAGGAGCCCTCGGAAGCTTCATTTCATCGGAATATATCGTTAGGATTCAGCTCTTCTTTGTTGCAGACGATGGTGGGCTATGCTATGGCTTGCAACTTATGGGCCGCAGAGATCCGAGACTGCAGAGACTATATATATATATATATATATAGTAAGCATGGCTAAATTATATTATCTAAGCTAAATTTATAGTATTTATAGCCATGAGTTTCGACTTTGTCTCAAAGCAAGGAAACCTGATAGATAACACAAGAGTACTCGGCCCCTCGAGGGGGCAACCAGAACTTACATTGCTTTTAAAAAATATGGAACTGTATGAGTTCCATAGGAGGGCAAGGCCTTGAAGTGTCTAGACAGTGGACTCTTGAAAGATGATCGTTTTAGCCTGTACATTGACCTATATTTCTTTTATAATTTACATTACATTTTGTTTCATTTCACTTTAATATTATTTTACATTTCATTTTTTATATAAATAATGTTCATTTTACTTTAATAAATATATATAAACAATGTACAAATATATATTATACATTTCATTTATATATAAATATGGATGTATATTTTATTTACAATGCACACAATAATCTATTCCTTCATAATTTACATTTCATTTTAGTTCATATATATATCATCTGCATTTCATTTATATTTTATATTTATAAATAATGTACATTCAATTTAATAAATAGTAAACAAATAAACAATGCACATATAATAATAAATAATGTAAAAATAATTCGTTAAATCATTCCCTCTAAATCAAATTTCATTTAACTTCATACATTTATATTCAAAATTTCTCAGTCCTCCTTTTAGAATTGAGATATGAATTACTTTTCTAAATTTTTTGTTCTCATCATTATATAACTCACAAAGATAGGGCTCAAATGATTTTATTCACAATAACATGAGTCCCTTCTAAAACCTAATATTTTATATTATCTCCATCCCATAATGTTAAAATCATTACATGTATATTTCAAAAGTAGCAACATAACTAAAAAGTTTACCTCTACCCTACATTCTTGAGCTTCAATCATCTAATGAGGACCCTGAACATACATTCTTGAGCTTCAAGCATCTAATGAGGCTTTATTGTCATGCATAACATGTAGATTAAATTTGTAGTTATAAAGGCACAGGCTCACTGACGGTTGTTATGACCAAATTCTTTATTTCATAGTTCATAACGCTGAAGCTATCTCGGTATTTGTAGAGATGGTAGAAAGCTCTTAGAATGTCAAATGCATGTTTCTTGGAAGTGATTGGAAAATTGGTATCAGGTCTCAGATACTCCCAATTTAGTTCCTTTAGTAATTTGTTGACCATGGAGTTGATATGACTGATCGCATCTTCCTCTGTTGACTTGGGATTCTCTTCCATATAACATGATATACACGAAGATTTTTCTCCACAGCTCCTCAGCCTGCACTTTCCATGCTAGTAAATCGTTTATCCAACTCTAAATTAGAACCAATCATGCAATGCAAAGAAAAACTAACCAATCATGCAATCCAAAGAAAAATTCCTTCCATTAACAGGATATACCTGGTAAGTGTGAATGTCACCTTTAAGTCGGAGAATGGTACATGCCACATCATTCAGCCTGGAAGGAATGTCTATTTCTTGTAGGATGTGATGAGGAAAGGGAATGCCCAACGTCAGAATGGGTTGCAATGTGCCAATGCGATAACCGAAACTAACTTTCCTGTTATCCAGGTACTCCTCAAATGTTGGAAAAAAACCACTGAAAATCCACTTCGCTTCTTTCATATAAGCATCAATATAAGCCTCCAACTGCACAGGCAACAACACAAGCAAAGCAAATGAACCAATAATCACATTACGTTCTCACAAAGAAATACTTGTGTATGTATGCTTTATTATTGTACATACAACCTTTCAGACATAGCTGAGCGTGTCTCGACCTTAAGACTTTTTTGCTTCTCCTGCCATTTCGTTAACAGTTTTGTAAAGCACCATATATACTCCTTTCATATATTCTGGAAGCCACTCCATCGCAGATGGATGCCACCTGATCATATAAACACAAATTTGTTGAAATATACTTTCAACTGCAGTGTTGCCAGAAGCGACCATTAAACAGCGATCGTAAATCCACTCTAGAAACTGCCAATGCTCATCGCATCGCTTTTCACCAAGCGGTGGTTTTTCCTCAAATGGCAACGGATTGTGATACAATCTGCTGCTGACACGTGCCCGGAGCCACTGTTCCAAAACAACTTTTTATCGGGACGCAATGTTCGTTTGGTTTGGGCAAGCGATATGTGTCCGATTGAATTCAACGTTGTCCACCGTTGATTGCAACCAAAGCTGCGTACAGGCCTGCAACAAACCACATTGCGTAAGATTTGAGGACCGAGTTCTTAGCAGAGACTTGAAACTGTCTGCAACACGCAATCGCCAAAATTTCTTCCCCTGCAATACACTTGCGGCTGTTAATCAGACTCTAAGGTACCACAGATGGTAATCAGACTCTAAGGTACCACGGATGGACAGGCAGCGTACGAGCCTGTAAGTTATATTTGTGAAGACTGTGGCACTGGAAATTAAAAAAAAAAAGGACCCGGATGATGTAATTCAATGCAGTAAATGCGGTTGGTAGATTTTAGGTATAAGTCTTTAATTTTATTGTTTTTTTTATTATCCATGGAGTATGGCATAGGTAAATATGTATTGTCATGTTCTTCTATTTTTAGAGAGGACCATGAATTGTAAAAATGCACAGCAGTGCGAAGAAGAAAAAATTAGAGGTAACACACAGCAGTGCAAGAAAAAAAAGAGAACAAGGTTGCTGACCTCTTCGCTCTGCCTGAGGATTTATAATATCAGTTGGTTGTCCATTGTGAACTGAGAAGGAGCACACAACAACGTGATAAAAGGTTTATGTTGTTCATTGCATAGACAATGTAATGTGTTTCCAAGGAATATGCAGCAGCGTAGAAGTGTGGAGAGAGCAGTCTGCAGTTGAAATGTGAGTGAAAGACAAAAGGGTATACGCAACAGCGTAATGTAAGTTTTGTTGTTAAGAGTGAAAACTAAAGCACACATCAGCGTGTGAAGGGGAGAAAATAATTGCACAATAGTGCGAATGTAAGGGAAGTTTGTTGAGAGATAGCAAGAGGGAGCACACAGCAATGTGTTGATTTTTCCTAGCAGAGACAGAGTTCTCTTGGTAATGCACAGTAGTGCAGAGATATTGTGGTGGTTCGTTGAGAGAACAAGGTAAGGGAAGCACGCAGCAGCGCGTGAGAAAATATTACACAGCAGTGTAAATAAAATTTGTATGCAGAGAAAGAATGTGAAAAGATGCAGCAGCATGAAAATTTACACAACAATGTAAATCTTTGTAATCTTGTGCAAGCAGAGACAGAATATTTTCACAAGAAGAGGCAGAGTAATTTTTGTGTGGAACTGAAGTGTTCCCTAGTTGTGAAATCCCTCTGTTAAGAGGAAGATGATTTATGTAACAGTTAGTTTCCTATTAATGAATAGAAGTTTTTTTTGTGTTTCTAAAACTCTGTCCTCAACAAAATAATTCTTTTTAGCTTCCGTGTGCTAAGATCCTGCGTGTTAAAAACAGAGCATCAGTCTCTGTTCTGTTCAATTAATTTTGTTTTGGAATTTATCAGAAAATTCCCAACAGTGGTATCAGAGCTTGTCCAGGCTCTTTGAAGGTGTCAAAGAAGCTGAAGGAAGGAGTTTTTTTTTGCAACAGCTTCTCCAGCAGAGTGAAGACTCAGTAAAAAAAATCCAAGGTATTTCTCAGCTAGTTTTTTGTGTTACTGCTGAAGATAGTCAGTTGTTTTAAAACATAGTCAAGTATTTTGAAGCATAGTTAAGAATGACAAGCTCAAGGAAGAAAGTCTCCAATCCTCCTAAGGATGTGTCTCCCTCTACTACTAAAATAGAATACAATCAATTTGAAAGCATTCTATTTGAGGCTCCAAGGTTCAACGGGAACTTTTATATATGGGAAATAAAAATGAGGAATTTCTTACAGTCTCAAGGGATTGAAATTTGGGAATCAGTGATTGATGATAGCAGAATGGATAGAGAATCCAAGGAGTATAATGCAAAAGCAACAAAGACAATCTTGGATGGGCTACCTGATTCTGTAAAGAAGAATCTAGGAAAATATTCATCAGCAAAGGATATATGGGACAGACTTCATGACCTTCACTCAAAAGGAGCACCGACCATGACCATCAATCAAAAAGGAGATCCTAAACCCATCATAGAAGCTGAAAATGAGAATGATGACATCAAGGTTGAAGCATACTTAGAAGATGAAAAGAATGAAAAGGACTTTGTAGAAGAACTCCTTGCTCAACTTATGACTGCCATGGAAGAGATTAACAATTTGAAAAAGGAAAATGAGGCACTTAAGAAGATAGCTCCAGTTGGTGACCGAGATCAAACAAGGAAGAAAGTTGACCTCATCAAGCTTCAAGTACAAGAAAGGGATGAAGAGCTTGCCAAACTTAAGAAGGAATTTCATCAAAGCAAAAGGAAGCATCATGAAGAAGTCATATCCATGAAAAATCAATTGAATAAAGCAAAGAAGTAGGAAGATACCTTGTCAAGTCAATTTGAACAAAGGCACAAGAGCGTGAACAAACTTGAAGAAGAGATTGGTTAGTACAAGGTAGAGGTCTCCTCCCTTAAGTCTCAGTTACAAGAAGCGAGGAAACAGGCACAAGAAGCTGAGAAGAAAATGGAGAGCAGTCAAGCAAAGAATGAAGAAATCTTCAAAATGAAGTCAGATATCATCTCCCTTAAAATAGTAGCAGCTGAAGCTACTCGTAGCAAGGAAGAAACTGAGGAACAACTTGCAAAGAAGAATAATGAGTGTGAAAGATTGGAAGAAGGGATTGTCCTTCTCAGAAAAAAGGTTGAAGGGATGAACAAAATCTTGAAGAGCTCTCAAGTCTTGGATGACATTCTCAACTATCACAGGTGTCCATCTGATATATCAGGACTCGGGTATGCAGGTGAACCCTCAAACAAGAATGAAAACATTTTAAGAAAAAGAGATGTGAAGAAGGCAGAAAGAAATTGTGATGGTCCTAGTTCCAGCAAAGGCAAGGAGAAAAATCAAGGCTACAATGGAATAAATCCTATTCCAAGAAGAAATCTTGCTCCAAGTAGAAAACCAGCTCCAAAAAGAAATGTAGATGATGTCAAAGAGGCAAGAGGCAATGGTTATCATCAAAGGATCTCAAGGCAGAAAGGCTTCAGAAGTACATCAACAAAACCTCCATCTCCCAGGTACCAAAGTTCATTTTTTGGTTATTGTTATGCTTGTTCAAACTTTGGTCATATGGCAAAATACTGTAAAGCATCTCATAGAGATAGATGTTATAGTCTCTGACAACCTCCAAGAAATCATGAAATCTTATTCATGAACAATGTAGAATGCTTCAAGTGTCATAACATCGGTCATATGGCACGTGATTGTAACTTAACATGGGCTCTTACACAAGCTAGACCCATGCAAAAGAAGAAAGTTGCATAAGTATGGAGAAGGAAGGAAATACAGTCTGAAAGTCCTTTGAGCTCCCTAGCCAAACTAAGTTTCTTTTGAGAAGACTCTGCCAAAAAGAGACGATGCATACAGTTAAGGGGAGCCTCTAATTCTTGATCATTATTGATGAACTATATTAACAATCATTCTTTGATGAAGATCTTCTTATAGGGGAGAGATATGGAATTAAATCTGCCATAAGAGAAGAGAAGAAAAGGTTGCAGGATAGCTTGGAGATGCAAAGATTGGAAATTTTGCTTGAGGCAGAGAGAAAGAGGATATTACATGATTGGAGTGCCTGGGCACAACAGTGAAAACGATCAAAGGAAAGCTGATACGAATAGGCAGAAAAGTCTTGAATTTTTTATGAAATGTCTGGGTATAACTGATAACACAGCAGTTGAAAGTAAAAGGGAGTGTTGAAATATACTTTCAACTGCAGTGTTGCCGGAAGCGACCATTAAACGGTGATCGTAAATCCACTCCAGAAAACCGCTAGTGCTCATTGCACCGCTTTTCACCAAGCGGTGGTATTTCCTCAAATGGCAGCGATACAATCAGTTGCTGACACGTGCCCGGAGCCACTGTTCCAAAACAGCTTTTTATCGGGACGTAATGTTCATTTGGTTTGGGCAAGCAATATCCGTCCGATTGAATTCAACGCTGTCCACCATTGATTGCAACCAAAGCTACGTACAGGCCTGCAGCAAACCACATTGCGTAAGATTTGAGGACCGAGTTCTTAGCGGAGACTTGAAGTTGTCTGCAACACGCAATCGCCAAAATTTCTTCCCCTGCAATACACTTGCGGTTGTTAATTAGACTCTAAGGTACCACGGTTGGACAGGCAGCGTACGAGCCTGTAAGTTATATCTGTGAAGACTGTGGCACTGGAAATTTAAAAAAAAAAGAGCCGGATGATGTAATTCAATGCAGTAAATGCGATTGGTAGATTTTAGGTATAAGTCTTTAATTTTATTGTTTTTTTTATTATCCACAGAGTATGGCATAGGTAAATATGTATTGTCTTGTTCTTCTGTTTTTAGAGAGGACCATGAATTGTAAAAATGCACAGCAGTGCGAAGAAGCAAAAATTAGAGGTAACGCATAGCAGTGCGAGAAAAAAAAGAGAACAAGCTCGCCGACCTCTTGGCTCTGCTTGAGGATTTATAATATCAGTTGGTTGTCCACTGTGAATTGAGAAGGAGCACGCAGCAACGTGATAAAAGTTTTATGTTGTTCATTGCATAACCAATGTTATGTGTTTCCAAGGAATATGTAGCAGCGTAGAAGTGTGGAGAGAGCAGTTTGCTGTTGAAATGTGAGTGAAAGACAAAAGGGTATACGCAGCAGCGTAATGTAAGTTTTGTTGTTAAGAGTGAAATGTAAAGCACGCATCAACACATGAAGGGGAGAAAAGAATTGCACAACAGTGTGTTGAATATGTAATTTCAACGCAGCCGTACCAACGCCCAAAACCACAGCAGCAAAACCACAAACCACCTTGGTGTTTCTCGGACCGCTTTTGCATGAAGGCAGTTTTCGTACACAAGCGACCCGAGAAAATTTAGAGCTGACGCGTGGCTCTCCCCATACGTCACCCTCTGACAGTATCTCGGGTGGTAAAGTTCGGTTAAAAATGCTCACACGATATTCTCCTCCGCCCTCCGATCTACTCCATCGCTCTCCACCGTTGATTGTTCAAAGCTGCATACGAGGCTGCAATAAATGTTACATGAGGTAAAGTTCGGTTAAAAAGGCTCACCCGATATTGTCCTAAACCGTTGGATTAAAAGAGTGGCTGCCCACCGTTGATTAAGTCAAAGCTGCATACAGGTCTACAGGGCATGGAGATTGCGTGAAGTAAAATAAAATTTTGGTTGACCACGGGTTTTAATATTAATGCATTTAATGAATTTGTTACGGAGGTATGGGTATAACATATAAGTTTTTAATTATATTGTTTTTAATTACTCACGGGCGTAAGTTTGGTTTTACTGAACAAGTAAAACATATATTGTAATTTTCTTTTGGTCAATAGTAATTGTGAAATTGAACGCACAGAAGTGCGAGTAAGAAAACCAGGGGGAAGCATGTATGAGAAAAACCATGAAATCTTTCACACAACAGTGAAAAGGGTAATGTAAGTTTTGGTGAATACGTAATTTTCACACAGCAGTGTGTTGATCCTTTTATTTCTTTTACAGCAGTAAATCCTTGAAATTTTTGTTTTCACACAGCAGTGAATGTAAAAGAAATTTTTACACACAGTGGTGTAAAATTTCAAAATGAGACAGAGTAATTTCTTTTGAAATGTTTTTGGTGAATCCCTCTGAGTGAAAGAGGATGAATATGTATCAGTGATTTTTATTTTAATGAATAGAAAACTTTTTATGGTGGTGCAATACTCTGTTCTCAGTAATTTTTTTTAAAAGCTTCCCTGTGCAAAAAGATCCTGGAGTAAAGGAAACAGAGCATTGTCTTTGTGTGCTTGAATTGTTTGTTTTTGGGATTTTGCCAGAAAAATCCCCAACAGTGGTATCAGAGCAGGCTTAGGCTCTTTGAATGTGACAAAGAAGCTGAAGGGAGGAGTCTTTTGTTGCAGCAGT
>APFE031452688.1:3706-18810 GCA_000404065.3 Pinus taeda
ATAGTGTTAGAAAATAGTAAAACATAAAACAAACAAATAATATAGTAATACCATGAATTAAGATTATTAATATGGTAATAACATGAATTAAAATTATTAATATAGTAATAACATGAGTAAAATAATGATAATCATTAGTATAATAGTGTTACAAAATTGTATTACAATATAGTAAAAAATAAAACATAAAACAAACAAACAATATAGTAATAACATGAATTAAAATTATTAATTACACCGTAAGGCGTTTCCCTATGAAATGAACTCTCCCAAATGCCTTTCTGTCTTAATCGTAGCCCTTGGATCTTTTGTTAGACGATTAAACCAACATCAACCGTCTAATTTAATAAAAAAAATTGTTTTAAAACATTAAAAAATACCCTTAAAATGTAATGATATTAGTTATCGAACCGTTTACTCTAACCATGTTATCGAACTCGGCCTGCACGTGGATATCTGCGTTTGATGCAAAGTAGGGCAGGGGTGTTGAAGAGGGCGCAGGCCGAGTCGCTCCAGAGGAGGGCGGGGACCTGCAGTGAACGGTTCGTGCTGTGAACGGTTTGTTTTTGAAAATGCCCCAACCCAGGTGACCAGATACCCCCTCACTGCTGTTGATTTGTTAATGCGGGTATGATGGATGAATATATATCAGGGTTCTGATGTTTTACTCCATTCTTTGTGCTGTAACTTCTGCATTGTAGCACAGGTATGACTGGTTCTCATTTGGGAGTGAAGGGGAATCTAGGTTTGTTAGTTGATTTCTTGCGCTCTGTCCTACCTTTTTTTTATGTAATCTGTTCATGTTCTTTTGGCCGATCCTGTTGTATCTTGCTTTATGCTTTCATTAGATTAGGGCACCAGTACGGATTGGTATAATCGATTGTCATTTGTAGTGGCATTGACGTTTTTTTTTTGTCATTTGGTGATGATTGGTATTTTAGGCTATAGAGATGCCATCAGAATCCTAGCAAGCCTCTGAAACAGCCTTGTTTCTTGAACAATAACTTGTAGTTTAATGGCAATGTGGATAATTTGTGAGACGCGGGTCTCAAATTTCATCCTCTCTGGCAACATGAGTGCTCCTCTATTACCCATTTACTAGGTTGGTTATCACTTGGATCTTGTCCTGCAGGGCATTAGTGATTATCCATCCTAAGTTTCCTTTGGATCTTGCGCATAGGCACCTATTATCAGAAGCTGAAATGCTGTTGTAAACCTACTGGTGCCTAGCCATAAATAAATATTTAACTTCGCAACAGCTACATAACGGCCTTGTTTTTTGAATTTGGTTCCAGATGAGGTGCAAGAGATTATTTAATTATTTCGTTTCGGCCTATGTCTCTATAACTAAACCACTGTCAACTACCCTTGGAGCTCTCACTCTGCAGAATCATTTCGCTCAAAGCAATTATGGCTTTGGATCAGGAGGACTGCAGAAACATGGGCATCAGTGTTTTTGTTATTTAGCAGTCCTTCTTCTCTTCATCTATAGTATAATCATCACATGCCATCGATTTTTTCAGCCTCAGTTTCCTGGCGAGGGTTTTATTTCTTCTAGCCAACTCGATGCTGGAGCCAACCATGTCATTCAAGGGTATGGTTCAAACAACTGTGACATTTTCAGTGGGAAATGGGTTCCTGATAGTACATACCCTTTGTACACAGCCTCTGCCTGCCCTTTTGCAAAACTGGGTTTTAGTTGTCAGAACAATGGCCGGGAAGATAAAGACTATCTGAAATGGAGATGGTAACCCCTGAGTTGTGATATACCGAGGTAAATCTAAATAACCTCATTGGCAGTTTCAACTTTTTTTTTTAACTATGCAACACATTGGAAGACCACAATATCATAGGATCTATCTTGTTCCATTTTTTATCATGCTGTATATCGTCTATTCGAAGTTTTTAGAAATTTTTTGGCTGTAACTACATATGAATTTACAGTCCAACGACTTCTGGGTGAACACTTCAGTCATCATCAAGGAGCAATGAAGAATACGACTTATGTTAAATACATTTACAGCCAAAATATTTTCTAACAATTATATAAAACTGTGAAAGCATATATTCCAATCTATTCTGTTTTACTATTTTAATTCTGTTTCACATATAATCAGGAGCTCTGGAGTCTTGACTAGACTTAGTGTGGATGCAGGTTTAATGCACCTGATATCCTAAGAAGATTTCAAGGTTTGCGTGTTGTGTTTGTTGGAGATTCCATGGCCAGAACACAATGGGAGTCTCTTATCTGCCTTCTAATGCAAGGTGTAGCTGATAGGCAGTCAGTTTATGAAGTAAATGGAAACAAAATTGCAAAGAGTATTCCATATTTGGGGTCCGGTTTAGTACATTTTACTTCACGATTGAGTACTATCGGTCACCCTTTCTTGTACGCCAGGGAAGTCCGCCTAAAGATGCACCTAGAAGGGTTCACTCCACTCTTAAGTTGGACAAGCCAGATGTTGCAAACAAAAAGTGGCGTGAAGCAGATTTACTGATTTTCAATGCTGGACATTGGTGGATGCCTTCCAAAACCTATGAAATGTAGGCATCTTACTCCTCTTTCCACATTTTTTTCTTTGCATTAAAACTAGGTAATTTTTTGGCAGCTTTATTTCAACTTCTAGCTATTGTTTACTTATAGACGAGTCATTGCAGAGATAATGGGGTGTGTTCTAATATGAATATAATACTAACCTGGGTCAAGACAAATACTGTGGATTATTATAATTTGGGATTGAGTAAGCTACTTCCAGGTGTTTTGCACCATGAACTGAGGAAACTATTGAAGGTGAAGTATACACATGGATACTAGGAGACATCAAGGAAAATGGTGCAGACCCTTAACATTACAATAACATGCTTTCAATCACAGAATGTATTTCCTCTGAAGTGCATAACCCTAGGCAACTAGAAAAGAACAGATGATACTTTACTATAGTTACAAATTGTCAATGAATTTCAGTTAATGCTAATTATTGCCAGATAAGACAACACAAACCACTTTTAATTTTTAAGTTATTACTATCTGTGCCTGTCAGGGGTTACTTCGAATTTGTTGTTTAGTCACACTGAAATGCTGTTGTAAACCTACTGGTGCCTAGCCATAAATAAATATTTAACTTCGCAACAGCTACATAACCGCCTTGTTTTTTGAATTTGCTTCCAGATGAGGTGCAGGCGATTATTTAATTATTTCGTTTTGGCCTATGTCTCTATAACTAAACCACTGTCAACTGCCCTTGGAGCTCTCACTCTGCAGAATCATTTCGCTCAAAGGAATTATGGCTTTGGATCAGGAGGACTGCAGAAACATGGGCATCAGTGTTTTTGACTAGACTTAGTGTGGATGCAGGTTTAATGCACCTGATATCCTAAGAAGATTGCAGGGTTTGCGTGTTGTGTTTGTTGGAGATTCCATGGCCAGAACACAATGGGAGTCTCTTATCTGCCTTCTAATGCAAGGTGTAGCTGATAGGCAGTCAGTTTATGAAGTAAATGGAAACAAAATTGCAAAGCGTATCCCATATTTGGGGTCCGGTTTAGTACATTTTACTTCACGATTGAGTACTATCGGTCACCCTTTCTTGTACGCCAGGGAAGTTCGCCTAAACATGCACCTAGAAGGGTTCACTCCACTCTTAAGTTGGACAAGGCAGATGTTGAAAACAAAAAGTGGCGTGAAGCAGATTTACTGATTTTCAATGCTGGACATTGGTGGACACCTTCCAAAACCTATGACGAGGTGTTGTTGAAAGGAGAAACACCTAGATGCTCTAGCCATGAAGCTCGTTGACGTCCTACAGTGATCGTGTGCAGGTGGAAATCCGATCCATGGCTACGATTCTCCTGAGGAAGCAAATTTATGGCCATGATTGGCACTGCCTACACAGACCCTCATCAAGACCCACTTCTGAATTTCTTTAGCAGTTGGTCTCGAAAACTGGTCAGGCTTCTTGTGAAATCTGGAAATGCACGTGTGATTACAGTGGATGAGAAGAAAGGTCTCGGTGATTTCACAATGGTCTAGGATGCCATCAATGCAGTTCCATCAAATAATAAGAATCCCATCACCAGTAATGTGAAAGCAGGCACTTAGGTTAGTAATCAATGAAAGAAAAATTAGAATAGCTTATTTGGAAGTGAGTTTAATTCCCCGGAGAAAATGGCATTGTCTGTCTAAAGTTTTGGGGGACAGTAATTTTTCTGTGCCTAAAAATATGGATTTCTACTGCTTGTTGATATTCTGCCTTGAAAAGCTCAATTTATCCCTTCAAATATGGGATTTAATGTTCTGTTTGCTGACATTTTACAGTAATGCTTGCAATTTTGATTATTAAATTTCCTTTTCCTTAGCCTTATTCTACCCATGGAAAATAGAGGGATTTAATGTATTAAATCTTAAGTAAGCAACAATCTGGTGCTAGTGAAAAAAACATTCATTTGCCCAATGTGATATAGAATCCTTTCTTGAATTTTCCATCAATTTTCTGCGGGCTTTAATATGACATCTCTTTTCTATATTTCATTTATAGACAAACCTGTCCAATTCCTGAAGAGTAATAACTAATATTATTTTCTATATTGCATTATCAACAAACTTTTCCAACTCCTGAAGAGCAATAACTAATATTATTTCTTTTATTTTCTGTAGTATAGGTACCAATAATTCATCATATTAGTGATTAAGGATTGAGACCATGTACTTTCACTTTGTAGCTCATGTGCACAAAAATGACCCATTTACCCTGTTTCTTTGGTGATACAAGTATGCCAGGGGATTTTCTTTGTGACTTTATTAATTACCATGCTGGCCTCCAACTGAAACATCACAATTTTGAGGCTAAACTTCTCCAATATGCCTTGTTACCCTATAAACAAAATCCTTAAGTTTTATCCTGGTAGTATTATCTGCAACAGTCCTGCAAAATCAAAGTGAGTTCATTTTTTGATGAAGTAGTAACCAAAATTACCCTAGAATGGTGGATATCCTCGAAATCCTCTTCAGATTTGACATATTTGGTGCATTCAGTTCCACCAAAACAAGTGCTTTTAAAGAAACAGTGGCATATTCTTTTATTTTAATATTGTAAAATGTGACATCACTTCTCCCTGTCAACAACCAAAAAAATTATTTGATTCCTTCTTTCGACCAGAGACTGATTCAAATCTAGTGTCATCAATTCCCACAGACGTATAAAGCAAGCTCTTGGAGGTTTGAAAAATAAGCAATAATATATATTAAATCCTTATTGGATATTTTTTGTTTAAGCCCAATTTATAGTGCAACTATAAATATATAATTCTTGGAAGAGATTAGATCAAATACTTCTTGGAAGAGTTAGCAATCTGATAGCATATTTAAGCTTGTTTCAATGAAAAAGGCACAAAATTTCATCTTAAGATGTGATAGATATCTACAAGATGTTGCAACAAATGTAATGGAAAAGTCAATTAGATCTAGCAATTTCAACCCTTTGCATCTTTCCATAAGAAACACTCCCATGTGTGCTTGAAATAGTTTTAAAATTTCTATTCTTGTCATAAAGGTGGCCTCTTCTACTCCCAATACCAGACATTCCAACCAGACATTCCAAATAATTTCTCTTGACCAAAGAGAGTTATTTTTTCTTTTGAAATTGACTTGAGTGAAAAACCATCTTTGTTCAAATCAAATTTTCTTCTACTGGAAACAGTAGCACCCTTGTTGGCTGACTGGGGATCCACAGCATCCAGCATTGATTCCAACTCCATTATGCTAAACTCCATTAGGACCCTTGTTGGCTGACTGAGGATAAACTTCTCCAATATGCCTTATTACCCGATGAAAATGAGAATTTGGGGGTTGCCCAAAATCCCAATTTCTTTAAAAAAACAAGATCCTGGACCTGTGGGTTATGGCCCACTCAATTTTTTCAGAAGCCTTTTAATCAATTTATCATGGATCTTTATTAAATCTAGCATCATTCAATATCTATGAGAGCTCCCATCTGCCATTATTCGGATCGGGCCGGAAGCGTTGAAGAGTGTTGGCTCTGCTCCCATGGGTAATGTTCATGAATCAGTAAGCATATATTTAGCAATGATTTTTCATGGTCATGTAGAAATTTTACCAGTGCGACACTGTGTTCTCATATTGTGCTGGAAACATAACCCATGGCCCACATGCCCTTTCATTCTGTGAAGTTTTCCACGTACCATGATGCAGAAAGCTTCCAGCTAATCTGATAAAAAGAGAATATCGATCATTCAAACCCTAACACACTATTATATAATACAGCAAGACCAGGTAGATTACTGTTGGTTGCTTTTATATGATTGATCTACCAATGAATAAGATAAGAGATCTCCAGCACATGCAAGCAAATATGAGAAATATCTGCGTCTGTTCATCATTTATATTAAAGATGCTCTGCATTTAGTCAGGAGCCCGTTCGCTCTCCCGAACACATCAAATATATTTTAAGAATAATATGTGACATCCATGCCCATATATAACAATTAGACAATATTTAGATCGCCAGATCAACAAAAACGCAACACAGGATTTATTCAATTATAAAATTCACATAAGCGTAAACAACATACAGTATACCCAGGTTTACATATTACACAACCGGTTACAAAATTAAGGCATTTCAGCCTTAAAACGAGCTCACGCTCGGCTACATTTTGACACTCACAAAATTCCTCACAAACAAATACCTGTCTCACACCCTATCACACTATACATTTATATAAGATGCATTAGGAAGAATTGATAATATCTTCTCCTAGTTTTTTTACAATGAAAGCTCTCCAAAAATATTGCATGGTTGTTATCAATAGCAAGTCTCTTCAAGACATATCAACTTTAAGCTACTTTAAATTTATCCGCTTTAAATCCTCTTTAGCTTTGTTTTTTTGCTTTAAAACATACTTTTATTTTATTCTGATCCTCTGGTTTGCTTTGTTGCTAGTTTCTCCTGCATCATTACCCTATAAACAAAATCCTTAAGTTTTATCCTGGTAGTTCTGCAACCAGGTCCTGCAAAATCAAACTGAGTTCATTTTTTGATGAAGTAGTAACCAAAATTACCCTAGAATGGTGGATATCCTCGAAATCCTCTTCAGATTTGACATATTTGGTGCATTCAGTTCCACCAAAACAAGTGCTTTCAAAGAAACAGTGGCATATTCTTTTATTTTAATATTGTAAAATGTGACATCACTTCCCTCTTTCAACAACCAAAAAAATTATTTGATTCCTTCTTTCGACCAGAGACTAATTCAAATCTAGTGTCATCAATTCCCACAAACGTATAAAGCAAGCTCTTGGAGGTTTGAAAAATAAGCAATAATATATATTAAATCCTTATTGGATATATTTTGTTTAAGCCCAATTTATAGTGCAACTATAAATATATTCCAAACACTGCAATTTGCGAGATCAAATACTTCTTGGAAGAGATTAGATCAAATACTTCTCGGAAGAGGTAGCAATCTGATAGCATATTTAAACTTGTTTCAATGACAAAGGCGCAAAATTTCATCTTAAGACGTGATAGATATCTACAAGATGTTGCAACAAATGTAATGGAAAAGTCAATTAGATCTAGCAATTTCAACCCTTTTGCATATTTCCATAAGAAACACTCCCATGTGTGCTTGAAATAGTTTTAAAATTTCTATTCTTGTCATAAAGGTGGCCTCTTCTACTTCCAATACTAGACATTCCAACCAGACATTCCAAATAATTTCTCTTGACCAAAGAGAGTTATTTTTTCTTTTGAAATTGACTTGAGTGAAAAACCATCTTTGTTCAAATCAAATTTTCTTCTACTGGAACTAGTAGCACCCTTGTTGGCTGGAACCAGTAGCACCCTTGTTGGCTGACTGAGGATCCACAGCATCCAGCATTGATTCCAACTCCATTATGCTAAACTCCATTAGGACACCCTTGTTGGCTGGAACCAGTAGCACCCTTGTTGGCTGACCGAGGATCCACAGCATCCAGCATTGATTCCAACTCCATTATGCTAAACTCCATTAGGACCCTTGTTGGCTGACTGAGGCTAAACTTCTCCAATATGCCTTATTACCCTATAAACAAAATCCTTAAGTTTTATCCTGGTAGTATTATCTGCAACCAGGTAGTATTATCTGCAACCAGGTCCTGCAAAATCAAAGTGAGTTCATTTTTTGATGAAGTAGTAACCAAAATTACCCTAGAATGGTGGATATCCTCGAAATCCTCTTCAGATTTGACATATTTTGTGCACTATATGGGCTGCGATAGCTTTATAATTTTTATACTCTTTAGACATTCTTGCAAGAGGAATGTGATGGCCTTTTTATTTTTTTACTCTTAGACAGTCTTGGTAGTGCCAAATGGTACTTTGAAATATTGTTGTTATAAAATAATAGCTACATTGCACAAGCATCTAGAATGTCGAAACATTGGGAAGGTGGATATGATTGTTTATAACATCAAATTTTCTTCACATTGCACAAGTATCTAGAATACAGGAACATTGGGAATGTGGATATGAGGGTTTAGAATAGTAAAGTTCCTTCTAAATTTACAAGAAACGTTGGGTTGGCAGTGGCAATACTATAAATTAAATAATTATGAAAAAAAATTCTAAATCGCAATACATCTTATAGTGAGTGGTGCATTGATATATCATATTTCAATTTATAAAATGTTTGAAGGTATTACTTACCAATGTTCAGATTACATTCATACCCTGTTTGAAGGTATTACTCACCAATGTTCAGTTTACATTCATACTCTGTTTGAAGGTATTACTTACCACTGTTCAGATTACATTCATACGTTGTTTGAAGGTATTACTTACCAATGTTCAGATACATTCATGATAGATGAATTTAATCCACATATATTTGGTTAAATTCAAAACTCACTAAAATATAATGCCAATATTGGAATGCTATGCTTCTTATAAATGTGTATACTCTACTATTTATTTCAATCAAAATGTGGGCTATTTCTGAACTATTTTGTCTCCTAGGAATGCTTAAGATTTTAGTATTTAAATTTTATTTCAATCAAATGCCTCCTATCTGTTGGAAATGCAATATGGTATATACTATAGTATATCAGACTTTACTATGTTAGTATACTGAACTATTCAACAAGTTACAATGTCGTATCATTTCTTTCACCTCTTCCATTACAATATAATAGTATTTTCTAATAACCCCTTAAATAGGTAGCATATGGAAAAATTACATCTCGGAAGAGGTACAAAAACATGTTCACATAAACAAAAACAACTACATGGATAATGGATAACCTCTACATGACATTACTATTATTTACCAAATAGCCATATTCGAATACACATAACTAATCAAAGCAACAACATCAATAGACAATGCTACAGATGTCATTCTCTAGACAATAATTAGAAAGTAATTTGCATATTGCACTGTAATTACCGTTGCACACAGGATACTGACTGTTATGGACAGTGACATGGTGGTTGCCTTTAGTGATGGTAAGGCCCTGTAATTGTATCTTATCTCTGTGCTGTATGCATGGATTGGTTTCAACTGAATTTGTTGCAGTTGAGGAAATGGACAGTAGTGAAAGTGAGTCTATTCATTTCTACCTAATTTGAATGCTTTTGATTTGAATTCATGCAGGTGAGATGGTGGAGTGTGATCATCCATTGAAGCTGATGGAATGGGAAGGATCGTTATTTGGAAGGCTTGTGATAGAGTATTGGTCCCACACATCAAATGCTTTTCTTCATGCAACAAGCACTAAATGATAACCTTTCCGTCTCTCTGCCCAGATCATGAGATCTTTGGTCGATGCTTCAACTCTTGCATGAAGGGCTAATTGTAGCATTGGTGACCTTATTGTTCAATTAACGTATTCTTGTGTTAGATAAGATCTCATTGTAACAACGATAAAAATGACGGGTCTACGAAAATCTGGGAGGCCAGTTCCAAATTTGTCATACGTTTGCATATTTTGTGTACTGTATGGGCTGCGATAGCTTTATAATTTTGTACTCTTTAGACATTCTTGCAAGAGGAATGTGATGGCCTTTTTATTTTTGTACTCTTAGACACTCTTGGTAGTGCCAAATGGTACTTTGAAATATTGTTGTTATAAAATAATAGCTACATTGCACAAGCATCTAGAATGCCGGAACATTGGGAAGGTGGATATGATTGTTTATAACATCAAAGTTTCTTCACATTGCACAAGTATCTAGAATACAGGAACATTGGGAATGTGGATATGAGGGTTTAGAATAGTAAAGTTCCTTCCAAATTTACAAGAAACGTCGGGTTGGGAGTGGCAATACTATAAATTAAATAATTATGAAAAAACATTCTAAATCGCAATACATCTTATAGTGAGTGGTGCATTGATATATCATATTTCAATTTATAAAATGTTTGAAGGTATTACTTACCAATGTTCAGATTACATTCATACCCTGTTTGAAGGTATTACTCACCAATGTTCAGTTTACATTCATACTCTGTTTGAAGGTATTACTTACCAATGTTCAGATTACATTCATACGCTGTTTGAAGGTATTACTTACCAATGTTTAGATACATTCATGATAGATGAATGTAATCCACATATATTTGGTTAAATTCAAAACTCACTGAAATATAATGCCAATATTGGAATGCTATGCTTCTTATAAATGTGTATACTCTACTATTTATTTCAATCAAAATGTGGGCTATTTCTGAACTATTTTGTCTCCTAGGAATGCTTAAGATTTTAGTATTTAAATTTTCTTTCAATCAAATGCCTCCTATCTGTTGGAAATGCAATATGGTATATACTATAGTATATCAGACTTTACTATGTTATTATACTGAACTATTCAACAAGTTACAATGTCGTATCATTTCTTTCACCTCTTCCATTACAATATAATAGTATTTTCTAATAACCCCTTAAATAGGTAGCATATGGAAAAATTACATCTCGGAAGAGGTACAAAAACATGTTCACATAAACAAAAACAACTAAATGGATAATGGATAACCTCTACATGACATTACTATTATTTACCAAATAGCCATATTCGAATACACATAACTAATCAAAGCAACAACATCAATAGACAATGCTACAGATGTCATTCTCCAGACAATAATTAGAAAGGAATTTGCAGATTGCACTGTAATTACCATTGCACACAGGATACTGACTGTTATGGACAGTGACATGGTGGTTGCCTTCAGTGATGGTAATTGTAGCATTGGTGACCTTATTTTTCAATTGATGTATTCTTGTGTTAGATAAGATCTCATTGTAACAACGATCAAAATCACTGGTCTACAAAAATCTGGGAGGCCAGTTCCAAATTTGTCATACGTTTGCATATTTTGTGCACTGTATGGGCTGCGATAGCTTTATAATTTTTGTACTCTTTAGACATTCTTGCAAGAGGAATGTGATGGCCTTTTTATTTTTGTACTCTTAGACACTCTTGGTAGTGCCAAATGGTACTTTGAAATATTGTTGTTATAAAATAATAGCTACATTGCACAAGCATCTAGAATGCCGGAACATTGGGAAGGTGGATATGATTGTTCATAACATCAAAGTTTCTTCACATTGCATAAGTATCTAGAATACAAGAACATTGGGAATGTGGATATGAGGTTTTAGAACAGTAAAGTTCCTTCCAAATTTACAAGAAACGTCGGGTTGGGAGTGGAAATACTATAAATTAAATAATTATGAAAAAACATTCTAAATCGCAATACATCTTATAGTGAGTGGTGCATTGATATATCATATTTCAATTTATAAAATGTTTGAAGGTATTACTTACCAATGTTCAGATTACATTCATACCCTGTTTGAAGGTATTACTCACCAATGTTCAGTTTACATTCATACTCTGTTTGAAGGTATTACTTACCAATGTTCAGATTACATTCATATGCTGTTTGAAGGTATTACTTACCAATGTTCAGATACATTCATGATAGATGAATGTAATCCACATATATTTGGTTAAATTCAAAACTCACTGAAATATAATGCCAATATTGGAATGTTATGCTTCTTATAAATGTGTATACTCTACTATTTATTTCAATCAAAATGCGGGCTATTTCTGAACTATTTTGTCTCGTAGGAATGCTTAAGATTTTAGTATTTAAATTTTCTTTCAATCAAATGCCTCCTATCTGTTGGAAATGCAATATGGTATATACTATAGTATATCAGACTTTACTATGTTATTATACTGAACTATTCAACAAGTTACAATGTCGTATCGTTTCTTTCACCTCTTCCATTACAATATAATAGTATTTTCTAATAACCCCTTAAATAGGTAGCATATGGAAAAATTACATCTCAGAAGAGGTACAAAAACATGTTCACATAAACAAAAACAACTAAATGGATAATGGATAACCTCTACATGACATTACTATTATTTACCAAATAGCCATATTCGAATACACATAACTAATCAAAGCAACAACATCAATAGACAATGCTACAGATGTCATTCTCCAGATAATAATTAGAAAGGAATTTGCAGATTGCACTGTAATTACCATTGCACACAGGATATTGACTGTTATGGACAGTGACATGGTGGTTGCCTTCAGTGATGGTAATTGTAGCATTGGTGACCTTATTTTTCAATTGATGTATTCTTGTGTTAGATAAGATCTCATTGTAACAACGATCAAAATCACGGGTCTACAAAAATCTGGGAGGCCAGTTCCAAATTTGTCATACGTTTGCATATTTTGTGCACTGTATGGGCTGCGATAACTTTATAATTTTTGTACTCTTTAGACATTCTTGCAAGAGGAATGTGACGGCCTTTTTATTTTTTTACTCTTAGACACTCTTGGTAGTGCCAAATGGTACTTTGAAATATTGTTGTTATAAAATAATAGCTACATTGCACAAGCATCTAGAATGCCGGAACATTGGGAAGGTGGATATGATTGTTCATAACATCAAAGTTTCTTCACATTGCATAAGTATCTAGAATACAAGAACATTGGGAATGTGGATATGAGGTTTTAGAACAGTAAAGTTCCTTCCAAATTTACAAGAAACGTCGGGTTGGGAGTGGAAATACTATAAATTAAATAATTATGAAAAAACATTCTAAATCGCAATACATCTTATAGTGAGTGGTGCATTGATATATCATATTTCAATTTATAAAATGTTTGAAGGTATTACTTACCAATGTTCAGATTACATTCATACCCTGTTTGAAGGTATTACTCACCAATGTTCAGTTTACATTCATACTCTGTTTGAAGGTATTACTTACCAATGTTCAGATTACATTCATATGCTGTTTGAAGGTATTACTTACCAATGTTCAGATACATTCATGATAGATGAATGTAATCCACATATATTTGGTTAAATTCAAAACTCACTGAAATATAATGCCAATATTGGAATGTTATGCTTCTTATAAATGTGTATACTCTACTATTTATTTCAATCAAAATGCGGGCTATTTCTGAACTATTTTGTCTCGTAGGAATGCTTAAGATTTTAGTATTTAAATTTTCTTTCAATCAAATGCCTCCTATCTGTTGGAAATGCAATATGGTATATACTATAGTATATCAGACTTTACTATGTTAGTATACTGAACTATTCAACAAGTTACAATGTCGTATCGTTTCTTTCATCTCTTCCATTACAATATAATAGTATTTTCTAATAACCCCTTAAATAGGTAGCATATGGAAAAATTATATCTCAGAAGAGGTACAAAAACATGTTCACATAAACAAAAACAACTACATGGATAATGGATAACCTCTACATGACATTACTATTATTTAGCAAATAGCCATATTCGAATACACATAACTAATCATTTCAAGTATAAGTCATTATCATCCACCCTAGCTTTCAACAATGTTCATTCACATGTTGCTATTTCTCCACACACTAATGTTATTTACAACATACCCATATTCAAAATACACATAACTATTACTTTCAACTCTAACTCATTATCATCCACCCTTATTTTCAACAATGTCCATTCACATGTCACTATTCTTTCACAAACTATTATTATTTACAAAATATCCATTTTCAGAATACACATAACTATTGCAATTGTAACTCATTATCATCCACCCTTGCTTTCAACAATGTCCATTCACATGTCCCTATTCTTCCCCACTCTATGCTATTCTTCCCCACTCTATACATGTCTTTGTTCTTCCCCACTCTGCTATTCTTCACCACTCTATGCCTTACGACGTTTTCTTTGCAACATAAGGTGCAAATGCTAGTATAGTGATAAGATGAATTAAATAATGATAATGATTAATATAATAGTGTTACAAAACAGTAAAACATAAAACAAAAAACATAAAACATAAAACAAACAAATTGTATAGTAATAACATGAATTAAAATTAGTAATATAGTAATAACATGAGTTAAATAATGATAATGATTAGTATAATAGTGTTACAAAATAGTAAAACATAAAACATAAAACAAACAAACTTTATAGTAATAACATGAATTAAAATTATTAATATAGTAATAACATGAGTAAAATAATGATAATGATTAGTACAATAGTGTTACAAAATAGTAAAACATTAAACGTAAAACAAAAAACATTACAGTAATAACATGAATTAAATAATTATAATCATTAGTATAATAGTGTTAAAAAATAGTAAAACATAACACATAAAACAAACAAGTAATATAGTAATAACATGAATTAAATAATGATAATGATTAGTATAATAGTGTTACAAAATATTAAAACATAAAATAAACAAACAATATAGTAATAACATGAATTAAGTAATGATAATGATTAGTATAATTGTGTTAGAAAATAGTGTAACATAATAGTAAAAAACATAAAACAAACAAACCATATAGTAGTAAAATGAATTAAAATTATTAATATAGTAATAGCATGAATTAAATAATTATAATGATGACTATAATAGTGTTAGAAAATAGGAAAACATAAAACATAAATAGCTTTACAAAATATTGTTACAATATAGTAAAACATAAAACATAAAACAAACAAACAATATAGTAATAACATGAATTGAAATTATTAATATAG
>APFE031452689.1:0-15598 GCA_000404065.3 Pinus taeda
CAGATGCTACTGGGATACCCAATGTGGGTGAGGTGTGGCTGAAGCGCAAGTGGCTGGATTTCATATATTATGAGCCGTATGTCAGGCCTACCTGTATGCATAACTTGACTGGGACCTTTCCCATCAAGTTCCTCCGAGCAGAGTATATGGATATCATGAGACTTATTATGCACTACTTCACATGCGAGGGGATATTCGCACGAGTATCATCTTATCATATACGCATGTTGATGCACTTCACCCGAGTGAGAGTCATGAACATTGCAGCATATTTATCTCACGACACTCAGAGGTTGACCGCTCTTTTTCAGAGACAGACCCCAGCACAGCAGTTGCGGAGCTTGTGCCATCATGGTCTCATTCAACTTGTTGTTTCCCACCAGTTGAGGCAGCAGGGCATTTCATGGGCAGACTTCATTTCTCATGAGGTCTTTTCAGCGCCTTCACGGTCACAGCTCGAGCCAGAGGGAGCACATCCAGAGCCACAGATTATTCATGAGGAGAGAGGTCCATCTCACCAGGCAGAGATTATGGTGCCGACACATCTTGTTCCCCCACTACAGTGTACATATCAGAGAGGTCATAGGACCTTATTTGCAGCAGCTAGACGAGTATTTTCTCCACACCAGGTGGAAGGGGTCTCGTCTTCATCTTCAGAGCAGCGAGTGTTATCTCCACACCAGGTGGAAGGGGCCTCGCTTCTTTCAGCAGCACAGGTAGCAGAGAGGGGCAAACAGCCCATGGTTGAGGAGAGAGTGTCCGGTGCTCCAGTTATTGATCTTGACGATGATTCTCCTACCCCAGGGCTCAAGGATATTATCCAAGAGCCGAGTGCCGAGATTCAGTCACTGCAACGAAAATTGTATATGTCAAGATGGATAAACACATATTTGGAGCAGCGTAACAAACAACTGGAGGATGAAAAAGAGCTTGATGAGCTATGGAGGATCCGCAGTGATCGAACCTTGCAACGTAGGAGGCCTGGTGACTTATTACGTGTTGATCGAGAGTCCATGCTTATTCGTGTCAATGCACATTTGGAGAAATTGTTGGCAAAGGCAAATCATGACAAAGCGCTGCTACGTCACATGAAGACACATTATTGGGCAAGACTGCATGTTTCTAAGGCAAGAAACAAAATCCTCCAACGAAAGCTGTCAGAGGCCCGGAAGAGGAAGGAGAAAAGGACAAGTCCACTATCCATCTTGGCTGAAGCATCCTTCATTCATCATGATATTGATCAGCCTTGATCCAGCATCAAAATATGAAAATTTTGAGAATTTTGGAGCATTTTGCAAATTTTTGGTAAAATTACAGGGTTTTCCCGTGAAACGGTCTCACCCTGGGTGAGACATTTTGGAGGACTGCTCGGAATTTTGCAAACTTGGCATTTTTGGAAAGGGCATGCCAATAGAAAAATTACCAATACTCGGGAGAAGTTTAATTTTGAGATTTGAGCCTCCAAAAGCTCAAAATACATCAAAAAAATGACTTTCTGCCCACTTTTTGAGTTGCAGAAAGTGACCTTGGGAGAAATGGTTTTTGACGGGGCAAAACAACTCCAAATTCAGAAATTCCACTTGGGATGGAAAGTAGACAGGCCAAGCTTTCCAATGAGCTATCTTGCACTTGATTTGGACCAGTGGAACCCACTCAAAAGATGCTGCAAAGGTGCGCAGACACGAGAGACAGGGGGTGCGGACATGAGAGAAAACTTTGCCAGAAATGACTTTTTGGGTCAAAAAACACTGTTTTGACTATGGTTGATTATTTTTACTTGTAGATGATGGGAAAATGTAATATTTTCATGGCACTTTGATGGATTTTACCTCTCTTTACTCTTCTAGAAGCTTCCTTGATGTAAAAAGTGAAAAATTAATGCATGAATCAGTTAGCTAACTTTTAGAGGCAAGTTGTTGAGCTGGCCTATTATCTAGTGATTGATTTAGAATTTTTTGTAACAGCTCCTAGGAGGCTGAGCTCGACCCCTAGAGGTGGGGAAAGAGGTTTGAACTTCTATATTATGCCCTCTCTTTCTCATTTTGTGGGTTGGACTCTAGAGGGAGAAGGGCTATTGTATTTTTGACTTGTATTTTCTGCAATTTGAGGAAAAGGAAGGCCAGGGTTTTGCAAACTTCATTGTGGATTCTTGTGGATTATTATGTTGATGGTGTGCTTCCTACTGTTATTGTAAGTGTGTTTATGTGTTTCATTCCTTAATCTCTTGCTGCTGTTTAAACAAAAGAAGTGATAAAGTTTGAATTCATGCATGCCATGCTCAGCTTTCAATTTTGTTTAAATTTTATGTTTTCCACCGTCTAGAGAGGATTCAAATTCATTGTTTGCCCTCTTTAGATTTTCTCCTTTCCTCCTTGATCATCTCTTTCAACTAAAGGCATCAGCATAGATTCCTACCTTGCCCCAAGGAATCACCTGCAAAAACTGAGCTCAATCCCCGCACCCTGAAATTGCACTCCCTCCAATTGCCACCAAAAAATCCAAAAACTCTAAACCAGTTCCCCATATCAGTTTACTAGCCTAAAATCCTTGCTCCTAATTGGTCAACTCAGCCTATTGACAAAATCCATCGATTTTTGACCCGAGAGAGCCTTCTCATACCTTGTAGGGCTAGCTACGAGGTGAAATGGTTTGATGTAGCCTTGAGAGTTTGTCTATCTCAGCCTAGGTGAATTCCAAGCGCTAACAGAAGGGACTGCTGTAACAGTAGTATGGTGGACTTGGGAAACAAACGATCCTGTTGTAGGGACGATGTTTTGATCCCAAACAGAAGAGGAAGCTACAGAGTTCATAGCATCCCTCAAAGATCTGTAGCACGCCGGCACCGTGACACCCAAAGACGTAACGGTGTAGGGCGTAGAGATGATGGGGGATGTTGCCGGAATGGCAGTATCTATACTCAACATGACGAATGGGCCACTCGACACAGGAGAAGTGTCACCCATATCGGAAGAAGCCATTGGAGATGGGACACCGACAGGAGTGGCAGGAAAATCCTCGTCAGAGGGCTCCCAAATAGGGTTGTAAAAGAACTCGTAGAAATCGTCCTCTGGAGCTCGAGAATTCAACGGTTGGATGCTTGGAACAATGGGAAGAGCGTCACAGACCATAGTTTCAGGGGCAACAGAAGATGGATACCCTTCGTCACTTGGGACAGAAGACGAAGTTGATGGGTCTGCCAGGATGATCAAACAATGACCCTAGGCAAGCTAACGATAAAAACCTACTCAAAACTAAACGCACACAAGATCTAACCAGGTGTAATGTTATCGTGGCCAAATAATTTTTTAAGACACGGGAACTGAACTTGACCTTTTCATGTTTCGAGAGTCGAGAAAAGGACGAAAAGATGACTCTATCTCCTTCGAATGTTTAATGAGCACGAAGTGACAAGACGCTCACTTACACCTTTTCTTTTAGGGAGTCCGAAAAGGATCAAAAGTGACTGCTCTTGAGATTCTAAGCAAAAGGTTTACCAAGCAATCCGTAAAACTGCTTATACACCTTGGCAACCGTATGAGAACCAAGGACTTTCCGTACTGCAGTCAATCTTCCCGAATGCTGTGTTCGGTGCATTACAGTTCACAAGGCGGCAGACTTAGCTTCCTATGGATAAAGGATGCAAACCTAGTGGAGTCTCCCCATATATACGCGAAGGTACGTTGGAGCCCAATCCGTGCTAGACCAACAATTGAATCACACAGGAGGAATTTCACCCAAACCTTAATGCAAAAAACAAGAGTGACTAGGTTAACGACGCGAAAGCTGTCTCTAGCCTAGACCTCTAGATTTTGCGTTTAAGTATCCAATCTGTTTTTAGTAAAATTTGGTTTATTTTTACGGTTGATCTTGAATTAAGTTTTGATTTCAGGTCCTACTGTATGATCTCTCAAAAATACTTATATGCAAACTACATGCCAAAGAACATCATTTCATTCGATGAATTCTAACTATGAGAAGGTTAGGAATTTTTCAATCAAACAAAACGAATTCAAGCAACCAAACAACCTAATGCAACTAATGGTAAGGAAAGGAAACTTTTCTTTTGAAAACACAAATCAATGAAATGTTCTTTTCCTTTTAACAATTAAATGCAAAAGATACTAGTTTGATTCTTTTTCAATGGCACAAAATGCTTAAAATGATTTTGAGAGACAGCTACACCAAGCAAAAGAAATGAAATCACTCAATGCAAACATAAGAAAGTTCCCAAGACACTAAAAACCAGTTTTCCAAATCAAAGGAAAACAAAGGCTTATGAGCTATGTGATCTAAGCTCAAAAAGACAAAAAGGAATTCAAACAAGGAGGAAGAAAATCGCTTGGAACACAACCAAAACACTTTCAACACTCACTGAGCGAATGTGAAAAGCAAATCTAAAGTCGGCTGGTCAAACAAGAAAACAAGATCCCACAGAAGGCTTGACACACACACGGCCACTAGATGCCCTAGGGCTTGAGTGCAAAATCAATAGAGAAAAGAAAACACCCGGAGGATGGGAGTTCAAAACCAGTCAAACAAGGATCCAACACACTCCAGCAACTGTAAAAGTTAAGGCAAAATGCAAACCAAGCAACGAAAGTGAAAAGGAAGGCTTTGCAAAACTGAAAACAAGTAATAAACAAACCCTTGCGGAACAAGATTTCACAAGCAAGCGTGTCACAGCTCAGACAAAATAAAACAAGTCATAAACGAAGTGGAAAGAGCAGGGGACAGTCAAACCAACAGGTTCAGCAGGCAAATTTGGACAAAAATGAATTCTACAGGATCAACGCGGGTGACCCTCAGCAACAAAGCGATGACAAGACAACGCGCGCAGCAACTTTGCGCTGTCAGCGCGGAAGGACACGGATTAAGGGTGCTGGCTCGAAAACAAGGTTAGCACGACTGTTAAACATACAAGCGCGATGATAGGGAAAGCAAAGAAATAGATGTGCGATGTCAGCGCGACTATTCTGATTTAAACCGCGCTGAGGCTAAAAAATAGGTAAAATCAAACCAAAAGCTCCCAGACCAAGGTAAAAGTTTTTAAAACAGTTAAAGCATTTCCCAGAATGAACCAGGAAATTGAGAAACAGAGAACTAATCCCCAATTTTTGACAAGAGAGTGACAATCAAACTCAAAACAAGGATGAACAACAAAAGACACAAGCAATGGTCCCCAACGGAGTTGCCAAATTGTTGGAGAGGTAAATCCCCTCTACGGATAGATGTAATCCCTACTAGCCCAGAACGGGTCTAGCAACAATCAATCAATGCTACTCTGCAAGTTCCTAGTTGCAATTACAAAGTGGGTAATGAACACCTACTTGGATTCCAGCGCTATGTTTGATGAATAGATGCCACTCTCGCTCCTTCACTCTGGCCGGTCACGATCCTCCACTATCCTCGTGGGCGGACACCTGCACAAGCAAAGAGAAGACAAACACAAGCGTAAAATATAGTAAAAGCAACTATACATCAGTCAGAAAGGATGTAATTCACATTAACCATTATAAGAAAAATGAGAATGGAACCATAATAGTAGTCATCTATCTTTTATTAATCAAAAACAGAGAAAGGTACAACCAATGTTCTGACGCTGAGTCCTTCTCAAGAGGGTCCAGCCAGCAAGTCTCATTAAGCATTCACCCTTGAAGGTAGATCTCCCAAGACAAACAACTCTCTCTCTCACACAAGGCAACAAACTTCACAACCTTCCTTAAGCTCTCTAGCAATCCACACTCAACACACCAAATGCCTATTAAGAGCAGCACTATGAATTCCTCTATGTCAAAGTCTATATGTCAAAAACTAGCTGCTCATGGCAATGGTGGAGGCTTATATAGGAGAAGGAGTCTCCATGAATAGTAAAAGGATGAGCTTATCTCCAAGAAAGGTGGCTCATAAGACGAACAGACATGCCATAGAAGGGAGGGTGACCTTTACAAAGCAAACAACCAGGTCTGGAGTCATCTGGAAGGCTGGCTGTTAGAACAAACTCGCCCGAACAGGATCAGCACGGGTGCATAACTGGACTGGCACACTGACATCGCATCTCAATGACTGAAGAGGTCTGGTCAGCGCGACTTAATACAAGCGGAGGGTGCGCTGGCTATGAAATTAGATCAGCACGGGAAACCCGTGTGCTTCCGCACTGGCAGCGCACCAATTGCACTATCATCTGCCAGTCAGCGCGATTATTTCAATAACAGTCGCGATGATCCAATAAACTTAGGCAAAGAGGGTTTTTTGGCCATTTCAGAGAGCATGAGCATGATGGATTTGATTTCACGACATAGTAGGGAGACTGACAAGGAGACAGTGACAAATTACTGTGTAACAGTAACACTGGCCATGGTCATTCCGAGAGGCATATGTGAACAATTCCCCTTCTGCTCTCCAAGTTCTTGGAGCTGTATGGGCTGTTGTGGTGTGGCTCCCTGACTTGTCCTGGTCTCCTCGTGCCCCTTTAGATGATACCAGCGGCAGGTTTTCTTTCCATGTGAAAGGTGGGTTGGCAATCGAGTTGTGTTTTCGGGTTTGCCTGAATGATGGCATTGGGTCGTTTGTAGGGTGGTCGATTTTCATCTTCTCTCCATCACCACTCGGTAGCACATGAGTGGTAGTGTGGGCCATGCTCATCCCCGTCCCTCTTGCCCATCCCAACGATAAGAATGGTTTGCTCAGTGCCCCGTTGAGCCTTTGTTGTTATGGTCCCAAATGGGATCCCCAAAACTCTGTCGTGCCTATGTCGCTGCTGTGCCCCTCGGTTGTTGCGAACAGAAAATTTTTATTGCACTGGGCAGCCATGTGTGGCTCCATTGAAATTGGATCCTCGTTATATTGTTCGAATCCTCCCTATTGGGTGCGGAGGGTTTTGATTTTCGTGTGAAAGGTGGGTTGGTAATTGAGTTGGTTTTTCGGGTTTGCCTGAAGAGTGGCCTTGGGTCATTTGTAGGGCGGTCGATTTTCATCTTCTCTCCATGCCCACTCGGTAGCACATGAGCGGTAATGTTGGCCATGCTTGTCCCTGGAGGCATATGTGAACAATTCCTCGACTGCTCCAAGTTCTCGGAGTTGTATGGGTTGTTGTGGTGTGGCTCCTTGTGATGGTTGGCCTCTTCAATGTTCGGCTGTTTATGGCGCCAATTTCTTGTGCTTGTACTCTTTCTGTGTTGGCATTGTCAGTTGAGATGCATACATTTAAGAGGGCCATGGAAGGGTTTTGGTTGTAAACCACCTACCCTCCCTCGTGCTTGCTTTTTCCGTCGGGTGATGCGAGGCGCTGTTCTCCTTGTTGTAAATTCAAGGGTTGGCATTCCTTTCAAAGTGCACATCGTTTGTGGTTGCGCTGGCTTTGAGGTTTTGATAGATGTGTTGGCCCATATGTTTGATCGTGGGGTCGGCTTTTTACTTGCATCTTGCGTGCGTGGCAGGATTTTGCGGTTGGAAATGTTAAGTCACAACGTTTATGGGCATTTTGTTGTTTCAATTGTGTATGTGCTCGTGGTCCAATGGGGAGGAGGCTTGCTACGTCGATGGTGGGGCCTATCTAGAAGAAGGATTTCAAGGTGGAATGCTTCAACCTCGCTCCTTTGCGTGGAGGTGGCCGTAGGGGAAATTATTCATCGTCCGGTCGGTAAAGCTGTGGGAAATCTCCTAGGTTGCCTGTACGTAGGGTGCGTGGGGTGCGGAGCTGCCTGATCCGTCCTCCTGTTTGGATATGTTCTTGTATTGTGTAGCGAGCCTCTTGATTTGAAATTATTTCCTTCCTTTGCCTTCGCATCGTGGTTGCCGCAAGCGATCAAGTGATCGAGGTCCACCGTTGCTGCTATCCAGGTGGACTCCTAGGTGGCCTTGGTGCACGGCGGGGAGGGCCGGGGGGCATTTCTAAGAGAGGTTGTGAGCTCAGTTGGTCTTGATTTGTTTCCTTCCGTTTCCTTTGCATTGAGGCTGCCACAGGCGATCATGCAATCGAGGTCCATCGTTGCTGCTGTCCGGGTGGACTCCTAGGTGGCCTCCGTGCGGGGAGGGGAGGGTTGGGGGCATGTGTTGTTTCAATTGTGTATGCGCTCGTGGTCCAATGGGGAGGAGGCTTGATTCGTCGATGGTGGGGGATATCTGGATGAAGGATTTTGAGGTGGAATGCTTCAACCTCCCTCCTTTGCGTGGAGGTGGCCGTAGGGGAAAATTATTCAACGTCCGGTCGGTAAAGCTGTGGGAAATCTCCTACGTTGCCTATACGTAGGGTGCATGGGGTGTGGGGCTGCCCGATCCCTCCTCTTGTTTTGATATGTTCTTGTATCGTGTAGCGAGCCTCTTGATTTGCATTTATTTCCTTCCTTTGCCTTCGCATCGTGGTTGCCACAGGCGGTCGAGTGATCGAGGTCCACCATTGCTGCTGTCCGGGTGGACTCCTAGGTGGCCTTGGTGCGCGGCGGGGAGGGCCGTGGGGCATTTCTAAGAGAGGTTGTGGGCTCGGTTGGTCTTGTTTTGTTTCCTTCCATTTCCTTTGCATTGAGGCTACTGCAGGCGATCATGCGATCGAGGTCCATCATTGCTGCTGTCCGGGTGGACTCCTAGGTGGCCTCCGTGCGGGGAGGGGAGGGTTGGGGGCATGTGTTGTTTCAATTGTGTATGCGCTCGTGGTCCAATGGGGAGAAGGCTTGCTACATCGATGGTGGGGGCTATCTGGAAGAAGAATTTCAAGGTGGAACGCTTTGACCTCCCTCCTTTGCGTGGAGGTGGCCGTAGGGGAAAATTATTCATCGTCTGGTCGGTAAAGCTGTGGGAAATCTCCTAGGTTGCCTATTGGTAGGGTGCGTGGGGTGCGGGGCTGCCCGATCCCTACTCTTGTTTGGATATGTTCCTGTATTGTGTAGCGAGCCTCTTGATTTGCATTTATTTCCTACCATTTCCTTCGCATCGTGGTTGCCGCAGGCGGTCAAGTGATCGAGGTCCACCGTTGCTGCTGTCCGGGTGGACTCCTAGGTGGGCTCGGTGCGCGGAGGGGAGGGTCGCGGGGCATTTCTAAGAGAGGTTGTGGGCTCGGTTGATCTTGTTTTGTTTCCTTCCGTTTCCTTTGTGTTGAGGCTACCACAAGCGATCATGCAATCGAGGTCCATCGTTGCTGCTGTCCGGGTGGACTCCTAGGTGGCCTCCGTGCGGGGAGGGGAGGGTTGGGGCATGTGTTGTTTCAATTGTGTATGCGCTCATGGTCCAATGGGGAGGAGGCTTGCTACGTCGATGGTGGGGGCTATCTGGAAGAAGGATTTCGAGGTGGAACGCTTCGACCTCCCTCCTTTGCATGGAGGTGGCCGTAGGGGAAAGTTATTCATCGCCCGGTCAGTAAAGCTGTTAGAAATCTCCTAGGTTGCCTTTACGTAGGGTGCATGGGGTGCAGGGCTGCCCGATCCCTCCTCTTGTTTGGATATGTTCTTGTATTGTGTAGTGAGCCTCCAGATTTGCATTTATTTCCTTCCTTTGCCTTCGCATCATGGTTGCCACAGGCGATCGAGTGATCAGGGTCCACCGTTGCTGCTGTCCGGGTGGAATCCTAGGTGGCCTCAGTGTGTGGCCTGGAGGGTCAGGGGGCACTTCTAAGAGAGGTTGTGGGCTCGGTTGGTCTTGTTGTTTTATTTCCTTCTGTTTCCTTTGCATTGAGGCTGCCACAGGCGATCATGCGATCGAGGTCCATCGTTGCTGTTGTCCGGGTTGACTGCTAGGTGGCCTCGCTGCACAGCGCGGAGGCTTTTGGAGGCATTCATTTCTAGGGGAGTGGGTGAGTGATCCCTCATTTTCTTGTCGATCGAGGGCATGGTTGAAAACTCCGAAGTGGCCTTGGTGCGTTGTGGCTCGGCAGGTCTACCCATTTGTTCGCCATGTCCTGGGCATGTTGCGTGTGCTTCCTTCTTGGGATGCAAGAGGTGCAAGGCATAAAAGTTTTACATGATATTTTGACATCTCTCTGAATCGATGGGTGTTCAGGTTGTCTCTTGGTAAGAGAGCACCCAGAATGCCCTTTGAAGTGGGAGGGAGATGCCTGGTCGATCCTGCCAGTAGTCATATGCTTGTCTCAAAGATTAAGCAATGCATGTCTAAGTATGAACTAATTCAGACTGTGAAACTGCGGATGGATCATTAAATCAGTTATAATTTTTTTGATGGTACCATACTACTCGAATAACCATAGTAATTCTAGAGCTAATACGTGGGAGCCTTGTCGCTTCATTTCGGTGAGTCGTTTGAGGGCGTGCGTGTGAACTTGTTCGGGCAGGTTATTCGGGCGGGTCGAGCAAGGGCGTGCATGTGAACTCGTTCGGGTGAGTCGGGCGAGGGCATCCGTGTGAACTCGTTCGGGTGGGTCATTCAGGCGAGGGCATCTGTGTGAACTCGTTCAGGTGGGTCGGGCGAGGGCGCACCCAGGCGAATGAGCCCGTATCAAAAAATGCTAAGTTGTGACCCGAGGATGGCATTGTGCACATTCGTGCAGCTCATTTGCCCGACTCTCCCTTGTCCTTTCGTTTCGGTGAGTCGTTTGAGGGCGTGCGTGTGAAGTCGTACGAACCGGTGAACTCGTTCAGGTGGGTCGTTCGTGCATGCGAACTCGTTCGGGTGAACTTGTTCAGCCGGGTCGGGCGAGGGCGCACGCGGGCGAACGAACCCATATCAAAAAATGCTAAGTTGTGACCCGAGGTTGGCTTTGTGCACGTTCGTGCAACTCGTTTGCCTGAATCTCCCTTCTCCCTTCATTTCAGTGAGTCGTTTGAGGGCATGCGTGTGAACTCGTTCGGGCGGGTCGTTCGGGTGAACTCGTTCAGGTGGGTCAGGCGAGGGCGCACCCGGGCGAATGAGCCTGTATCAAAAAATGCTAAGTTGTGACCCGAGGTTGGCTTTGTGCACGTTCGTGCAGCTCGTTTGCCCGGCTCTCCCTTGTCCCTTCGTTTCGGTGAGTTGTTTGATGACGTGCGTGTGAACTCATTCAGGAAGGTCATTCAGGTGGGTTGTTCGGGGGAACTCATTCAGGCGGGTCGGGCGAGGGCCCACGCAGGCGAACAAGCCCGTATCAAAAAATGCTAAGTTGTGACTCGAGGTTGGCTTTGTGCACGTTCGTGCAGCTCGTTTTCCTGGCTCTCCCTTGTCCCTTCATTTCGGTGAGTCGTTTAAGGGTGTGCGTGTGAACTCGTTCGGGTGAACTCGTTCAGGCAGGTCAGGCAAGGGTGCACCTGGGCGAACGAGGCCGTATCAAAAAATGCTAAGTTGTGACCCGAGGTTGGCATTGTGCACATTCGTGCAGCTCGTTTGCCCGGCTCTCCCTTGTCCCTTCTTTTCGGTGAGTCATTTGAGGGCGTGCATGTGAACTCGTTCAGGCAGGTCATTCGGGCGGGTCGTTCGGGTGAACTCGTTCAGGCAGGTCGGGTGAGGGCGCACGCGGGCGAACCAGCCCTTATCGAAAAATGCTAAGTTGTGACCCGAGGTTGGCTTTGTGCATGTTCGTGAAGCTCGTTTGCCCGACTCTCCCTTGTCCCTTCATTTCAGTGAGTCATTTGAGGGCATGCGTGTGAAATCGTTCGGGTGAGTCGTTCGGGTGAACTCATTCAGGCAGGTCCGCCGAGCGCGCACCACGGCCTGAGCCCCTATCGAAAAATGCTAAGTTGTGACACAAGGTTCGCATTCTGCACGTTCGAACAGCTCGTTTGCACATTCTCACTTCTCACTGCATTTCGCTCAGTCCTTTGGCGCGTGTGTGAACACGTTCGGGCGGCATTTCGGCAGCTCATTCCGGTGAACTAGTTTCAGCGGGTCGTATGGAGAGTCATTCACTAATCTATACCCTGCCTGAGCACATACGAGCCACAACCTGTACCAAAAAATGCTAAGTTGTGACTCAGCTGGGCTTTCTGCAAAATCTGCAGATCGAATTCTGCTCTAACTTTCCTCATTTCAGTAACTCTTCCAGGGAATCCTGAACTCGTTTCAGAAACTCATTCAGCCTGTAAGGCGGGAACCGTAGGCAGAGCCTATCAAAAAGTAGATTCAAGAGGAGGCCGAGATTCTGCAACTCATTTGCTCAACACTCCCCGCACGTCGTTCTGGTGAGTCACCTGGGGTGTGCTGGAACTCGTTCAGCCACGTGCTCACTATCATTGTGGGTGTCGGCAGCTGCTTCTTGTGTCACAGCTGTCTTAAGATATGAGGCCACGAAGCTATGAATGCTCTGGATCTCAGCCTTCGTGGGTGAGGGAGAAGGGTTTCGGGAAGTGGTCGGAGTACGGGGTTTTAAAATAATGGATGGTGGGCTGGAGGGCTCAGGGGATCCTACTACTGTCGTCTTTCGTCTTGGTAAAAAGGCAGAGAATTGAGATATTTTCCTCTTCCTGCTGGCTCTTGTGACTGAAACAGTAGTCGGGGTGGTGGGTGCTTTGGTTGGAACCCTCGTTCTTTTCCTTTTTACTGGAGTTTTCTTTGGCTGCTGCATCTTTTGTTTAAGCTGCATAATTGGGATATTATCTTCAGAATCATCAGTGGAGATACTGAGTATGGGGGTGGGAGAATTGATTCTTTTGGGTGACACAGTTAATTCCACTGCTTCTTGCTCATTTTCTGTAACATGCAGAGGTATTTGTTGGGATTGTTCGGGGGTATGTTCTGTCTGCTGGGGGTTTTTCGAAGGGGTTTGTTCAGGGGTGTCGTCCGTTTGTTGAGGAGGCTCCTGGTCTTGCTGGGGTATATCCTCAGCTTGACGAGGAGTTTCCTCTTCTTGATGAGGACTGCCCTACACAGGCTGTGGACTTCTTTCCCTCGGATGGGGATTAATGGGGGGTGGAGGGATGTTCAACGGAAGAGCCCTGTTAATCAACAGTTGGACTAGGCGATGGTGTTTCAGGGAGAGGGCTGGATTCTTCGCTTTCATAGCATATCATGCCATATTTTTAAGACAACCCAGCAAATAATATGGCATATTCACTAATTGACCATTTCTTAAGTGATTTAACAGAACGAAGTCGTGCTGGTAGATTACATGGTAACGACCTTCGCATGTTAGATACTGCTTGACGAATTCGGCGACTCTTGGCCATGGTTGAGGTAACGACCGCAATGCTACACCTCTGCCCTTGGTTTCTACTTCCTCGCCCGGACGGAGAAAGTCTTGCTGCGCGTTCAGAATCAAATGTTTCCTGCTGAACCATCTCGTACCAGTGGTTGGAAGTCTGGTGACTTCGGCTATGAATTCTTCCGTAACTGGTACTTGAATTCCCTGAACAACAGAGAATCCTTCTGTCAAATTACATGTGAATTCCAGGACTTGTTGCTAGTCGAAGTCCGGGAGTCTACTGAAATATTCTATCCACCCGGTTTGCAGGAAAATTTGGTAAATTTCCGGGAAGAACTCCAGAACTGCTGTTGTGCCTGGTTCATGAGTGATAAGGGATCCTCCCATGGCTTATTGTTTCAGTAAATCTTCAGAGTTCGGGGCTGAGCTACCGATTTTAACTCAGAGTATACATCACGATTGGTAACATGCTGTAGTTTTTACATACAACCGGGAGAATTAAGGGTGGCGGTGGTTGACGTGGTTAATCATTATGGAATTGCTTTGGTATCCCCCCCCTGCCCTTTTTCCTACGTGTGAATGATATGATTGGGGAATGTAATCATTTGATGTACCTATCACCTTTTTCCGCTTATCTATTATTTAATGCTTATTCATAAACATGCGTACCTTTGTCCTTTTACCTTTTTGGATCGCTGCGTCACAAAGTCTTTTCTCGTTTGCTTGTCAAATTATAATCATTATTGCGGATCTTGAAAGCACGGGAATATGATAATGACGGGGGAGTGATGGTGAGGTTCTGTAATCATCACGAAAGGTGATGTTTTTCGTGTGGAAAGGATATTTCGGATCAGTAAGCACTGATGTGGCACCGAGATTTGGTGTTGCAGCCACAGGGAACTATGTCAGGGGAACGAGAAGTGGTGTTGCAGCAACGGGAATGGTGTTGCAGCAACAGGGGTGGTGTTGCAGCAACAGGGAATGATGTTGCATCAACGGGAAATGGTGTTGCAGCAACGGGGGTGGTGTTGCAGCAACAGGGAATGATGTTGCATCAACGGGAAATGGTGTTGCAGCAACGGGGGATGATGAGTCCGCCTTATGGTTTCTTTTGAGGCCTTTCTCTCAGCTACTTTCCACGTTCTATCTGCAAAATCTGAAAATATAATATTGCAATCCTTGGCAGGAATTATTAGTTCCTAAAAAAAATGCCTAATCTTAATAATTACATAAATAATAGAAATTCAAGTGTTCTGAGGGACGGCAAGTTCCTCTAAAAAAGAATACTGTTTTATTGCCATGCAAGTAGCTTTGAAGTCCTCTTTGGAAATCGGTCGCTGATACAACCGAAGTCGGTAGCCATTCACCAACAGTGGTGTTCTGCTCCCATCAATTGTTACCAGTCTAACTGTTCCATTTGGGAAAACAGTGTCCACTTCATACGGTCCCAGCCATCTTGTTCTCAGCTTCCCTTGAAAGTTTTCGAAACGTGAGTCGTAAAGGAGAGCCCAGTCACCTTTTTGGAACTGTTTTTGCTTAATGGTTCTATCATGCCATCTGCTCCTTTGTTGTTGTATCATAGTTGTTTGGTGGACGACATCTAGTCTTTTCTCATCCAATTCCTGTATCTGCTGCAACCTGGCTATCTGTGCATCAGTTAAATCTAGGTTAACAGATAAGGAAGTTCTTAAAGTTTTAATTTCAAATTCTACAGGAAAAATAGCATTCTTTCCAAAAACCAATTCATAGGGTGAGAATCCTGTTGTATTTCTCCAGGTGGTTCTGTAAGCCCAAAGAGCCTCGGGCAAACGCTAAAACCAGTCCCTTCTGTTCTCCTTTATTGTTTTTGTTAAGATAGCTTCTATGACCTTGTTTGTGCTTTCCACCTGTCCATTCGCTTGAGGGTGGTAAGGTGTGGTCATCTTATGTTTGATATGGTATTTCTGAAGCATATCTTTGAAACCATAAGAATTAAAAGGAGGCCCTCCATCAGTGACTAATTCTCTGGGTAGCCCAAATATAACGAAGATTTCTTCAAATAGGAATGTTAATACTGCCTCTTCATTAGCTTTGATGAGTGCTTTGGCTTCTACCCATTTAGTCATGTAATCTGTGCATACTAAAATGTAAACTCTTTGATTGGATGGAGGGTTAATAGGACCTACAAAATCTAATGCCCATTTCTCAAAGGGTTCGAGAGTTACCTGAGGGTTAAGTGGCATTTCATCCCTATGGTTGGGCTGGCCCATTCTTTGGAAGCTGTCACAAGCCTTCACATATTTTTTTGCATCTTTAAAAAGTGACGGCCAGTAATATCCCATTCTAAGTACCTTGTGAGCTGTTCTTTTGTCTGCAAAATGTCCTCCACAAGGACCATCGTGACAAGCTTTCAGTATGTCATAAATCTCGTCTTCCCCAACGCATCTCCTAATTTCTTGATCTATTCCTGTGTGGAACAAACACCCACTTATCCAGCTATACCTAGCACTTTGCTGGATGATTTTTCTTCTTTCTCTGTGTGATAGGTGTGATGGTAATTTTCCT